>BJCM01219685.1:0-14069 GCA_018326385.1 Flaveria bidentis | reverse complement strand
TTAAGACCTGATATCATGTATGCGACATGTCTTTATTCAAGATATCAGGCGAAACCAAAAGTTAACCATCTTATAGGGGTCAAGAGGATATTTCGTTATCTGAAGGGTACACCAACACTTGGGTTGTGGTATCTTCATGACAATGATTTTGAGCTTACCGCATACAGTGGCTCGGATTATGGCGGCTGCAAAATGAACTACAAATCCACCTCAGCAAGTTGTCAATTCTTTGGGAGAAGATTAGTCATGTGGCAGTGTAAGAAGCAGACATCAGTTGTGTTGTCAACTTGTGAAGCTGAATATGTTGCTGCGGCAAGCTGCTGTTCTCAAATCATCTGGATTAAACAGCAGATGCGGGACTATGGTTTGAAATTTTCTAACACCCATATATTTGTTGATAATTCTGCTACAATAGCTGTTACTAAAATCCTATCCAACATCCTAAGACCAAACACATTGGCATTAAATATCACTTTATATGTGATTGTTTTGAAAAGAATCTAATCGATGTTGTTAAAATAAATACAGATTTCCAACGCACTGACCTCTACACAAAAGCCTTTGATAAACCACGTTTTCTATATCTGTTAGAGGTCAACGATGTTAAAAAGAAAAGTGATGTCTTTCCAGAAGATGAACATGTATAGTCCGATAGATCGAGTCCATTTTTCTTATACTTTATTTTATTTTATTTAATTAATTTTAGTGTTTTTATTTGTTCGCCTATTAAAATCCTAAAACGCAAAACCGGTTTCGGTTTTAGAATTTTAGGGGGAGAATAAGTTATGTTAAAAAAAACGAGGGAGGAGGACAGTGATAATGAAAAGAAACGAAGATCGTATCTGTGATACTAATTCAAAGTATATAGAAAATGATAGTACACGGGAACAAAGAATTAGGACTCTAAATAAATTAACTATTAAAGATGCAAAATTCTAATTATAAGTTTGAGAAGTCTAAGCAATATAAAAGGAAAAATGATAGTAAAACTAGCTGCTTCTAAGACAACACAAAGAAAGTATATATAGAGGTTGCTAGACCACTACATGATGTGTCGGTAGATTCAACACAATAGATGAGTAGACCTTATTGGTGATTCCAAGTTCAAACTAAGTTGTTCAACTAGCTGTGGGTTATCATCTTATCCCTGGCTAACACAATCAATGAACTTCCAATAAGGGGTGACGAGCAAAATAAATGCCACAAATGTGTGCGGATAACCAAAAATTGAGCAAAGCACATAAATAGAAAAATTCAATCAAACTAATAACCTAGGTTGTTGGTGCGATCTGTGCTAAAAGAAAAAATAAGTGCTCAAACAAGAAGATAGGTTGTGTGCCTCTTTGCTGTGCGGTGGCACTGACCTAAGGATAAGCACAACCTAGATATTCTAGAATTCACTATTGTTTGCGCCTCTCTCCTGTACGATGGCACTGACGTGTGGCTTTGCATCTCTTTGAAAGCTCTTAGAATAGTTTCTTCTTGTCAAAATACCCGTAGACCACTCAAAAATCTCCTGAGAAACGTTGATTACCATATATGTGTGAGATACACAAATGATAGTTGAAAAAACTAAACCTTAAATCATCACCAATGGGTGTCAAAAATCTATGTATGGATTTAAGTGGACAAGTATACTGACAATCATAGTGAGCTGCAATTCTGGAAAATTGAAATCACTGTGTGCATCTGGTTGCTCTAGTATGATTTCCTAAAGTTGCAAATGATTCTCGATGAAAACAAGATTCTAGCATCAAAAGATTTTAGTAACATGTCCCAAATGACTTGAGAAACCTGTATGATTCCAAACTGAATTGTTCGAGCTATGATCAAAGTAACTTGACGCTACACTACTCCGGAAGGAAAAACCTGATAGATACCTATCTTAGGATTTCAACCTCTCACAAAAATTCAAGATAATGTCTCTTGGTTTGTAGTAAATTTCTAGTTATTCAAGTTAGTTGTACTCAGTAAAATTAGCAAGTCAATGTCGGACTAAGCATCAGAACTCGATCTGGGATGTAATCACTTAAAAGGGTCACGTCTGAGGTGACCAAACATGTTTTCAAATGTTAAATGGGTCACGTCTGAGGTTACAAAATGTCTTACTTTTAAAAGGATCACGTCTGAGGTGATCAATGATTTTTTAAGTTAAAACGATCATGTCTGAGATGAGCGAATGCTCGTAATGTTTTACCAAGGGTAAAGTGTCAAATGGTCATAAAGTTAAATTCATAAGTATGAGTCAGTCGCACGTCTAGATCATGAGTATGGACCAACTATACGATTGGACCATACATATGCATCCAATCGTACGACTGAACTAGAAGAATGGGCCCAATCGCACGACTAAGCCACACGTATGGCCCAAACATGTGAATGAAACATCAGAATAGGTAAGTTCATGCGATTTGTTCATCAGAATGAACCATTTGCACGAATGGAAGCAACTAGATGGGGTTATCACACGACCGAAACACAATCGCATGACTGATGGTGACCGATTGAGTCAGTCGCATGACTGTGTTTCAATCACACAAACCAGCTGTGCGATTAGGTCCAGTCGCACGACTGAATGAAACCCTAGTATAAATAGAGGGGGAGTCGGTCGCAAACCCTATTCACCCCCAATCGTTCTTTTCTTCACACGACCTAGCGATACTCTGCCCAGATTTTGATTGATTGTTCTTGGACTGTGATTATTACTTTCTAACGATTTCCAGTGACTCCACGGGTAATGAGCAACGATTTCCAGTAAAATCCTCAATCGATAAGTCATCAAAAGATCGAAATTATGCCCTAAAAACCCAACCGAGACTAACTGAATCAATAAACTAATAAAACTAAGTAAAATGTTGAAATAAAAGTTATTAGGTGCTAAATCAGGTAATTGCGAGTCTAATGAGCCAAACCACGAAGTCTAACATTACAATTTGCTCAAAATTTGAATCTGGATGAAACGACAGTCTGTCATGCGAATGGACACCCTGATGAACTTCAGTCGCACGACTGAGATGGGTGAATAGATCAATCGCATGACTGCCCCATGCGTATGAGCTCAGTCGCACGAATGGGGTAAATGCATGGGATTGCATACAACTAATCCCAGTCGCATGCTCAGTCATACGAAAGAGCTCAATCGCATGATTAAATGTCAGTCACACAGTTCATTCCCGTGACAGAACAAATAAACAAGTTAAATGAACCAATTTGTTACACATTGATACACGCTAATATTTATTTGTATTGTGTGACAGATGACGAGTCGTTGGACCATGAGCACTAAGAACAACATTTGTGCTTACCTAGATCTCACCTCAAGGAATTTTGCAGACTTCTCTGGCATTATTACCTTTCTACGGAGATCGAGGATCTTCTGTGCCATTTCGACACCATGCACACCGTACCGATCCCTTCAGCAGGCCTTCTGGGAAGGCACGGTTGTTGATAGGACTGCGGAGCCCCACTGTATTAGGAGCTCCATCTTCGGTCATGCCATAGAGATCATAGAGGAGGATCTCAAGACAGTATTAGAGTTTGGAGATGATTCTGACTGCCCGACCCGTTTGCACCCACTAACTGTGCGCGACTGCTTTCTACGAGCCAAGTACTCGCTGGATATCACCGCAGGTGTGCTTAACAAGAGAAACCTGTGCCCCCAATTCAAGTACTTGGCACATGTGCTGCTTAAGTACATAGCCTCCAGGAAAGGAGGTTTCGATGAGCTATTAGACTAGATACAGATCGCCTACGCTGGTGCTGAACCACCCGTTTAGCTTCTCCCGGATGATCTTCACCTACTTGGTGGAGAACATCGAGGCTAAGGTGAAGGAGGGATTCTGTATGTATCCTCACTTCGTGCAGATGATCATTGATCAGAAGCTCCCTCAGCTACCTAAGGAGAAGGAGGACATGGTGGTGCTCGAGGTGATGGACGATACCACCATGGGCCGAATGAAGGTCTACAGGGGGAAGTAGGTGAAACCCCCTGTGAGACGATTGTTTGGACATCTTGCAAGTGAAGACTACGTGGCGCCGGCTAGGCGAAAGTGGCTTCACGAGGAGAGTGACTCAGATGTTGAGCAGATTGCTTTTCCATCTGATGACTCCGATGATGATGACAGTGGCGATGGTGGAGACTCTGGCCCCGCCTCATCTAGGGCCACCACTGCTCATGTTACACCTCCACCACCCACTCATGGAGATGCCACCACAACCAGTTTACATCAAGATTTCTATCCTCCTGATGAGGAGGATGAGAGTGATGAGGAGCCATTGACCAGAACGGTGGGCAGCAGGGTGGTTGCCACCGAGCATGGAATAGAGGCGGTTGGAGGATGCCAAACTAAGTCTGGGGAGACTACTAAAGATCCTACCTATACCCCAGACCAGCTCAGGATCCCAGGGGGAGCATCCTCCTCGAGGGGTTCAAGGAAGGAGAGGGACTGGCTCAAGCTTAAAGCCGAATCAGCAAAGAAGATTGAAGAGTTGGAGACATCTAATAGGTCTATCATACTCAAGCTTAAGGGATCTAAAGAAGAGCCTCTGAATATCAGAGAAGATGATGGTGAGGATGATGATGAGGAGGAGACAGACTATGGAGGTAATAAAGGTAGGGAGGAGGATGATAAGGATGATGATGAGGAAGGAGGAGATGCAGGTGCTTCAGAGGCCTCTCATGCTACAGAGAGGCGCACCAAAAGGACTCAGGACTAGGGTGCCTCAACCTCAGACCCGCCTGTAGCAAAGCACATGATTCAAGATCAGAGTAATGATTAGATATTTATGTATTTTGAACATTTATGTAATTGAATCATGTATTAAAACTTATGTAATGAATGGTTGTGTATATATTTGATTATTTAACTCTCTTGATTATCTACTAATGAATGACGTGTTACATGTTTTAAATCAAGCAAATCCACACTATCAGTGAGATGAATACGATGTTGCTCCCCTTCAGCAGATCAAGACTCAACTCACATGATACTTGATCTGCAAGGGATCGCCAGGAGGTGTATGAGTTACACTCCTGAAGAAGGAGAAATAATTCACGACCTTACTGATGAGCAACTAGCCGAAATGTTCTGACTGAATCCAGATGAGATCGTGAAGGACGCTTCTACAGTTAACGTGGATAGTGACGATGAGCTTAACGATGTCGATGAGATTGAGATTGAAGAACTCACAACACAACATTATCTAGAGTATGCTGACAATGAGGGAAATGTGGTCCCCAATCTTGGTTACACTCTTGTCAGTGATACATTTGAAACATCGGATAAGATGGAGCAGCAGTCGGAGAAAAATAAGGATCAAGCCCAAGCCTCCGACGCTGATGTCAACATCAAAAAGGCTGAATGGGCTGCATGTTTTGCAGAGATCAGAGCCTAATGCAGTGCTCCAAAGCCTAGTACCTACACCAAGCTCTACAAAGTGAAGAAGCATCTAAAGGTGTCAGGAAAGATCATAGCGTGAGAATATTTTGATGATCAAAATGTTTATGCTATCAAGAGAGAGAAGGGAATCGAGTAATTCAGATTCCCACATTATCTGAAGACACTACCCGGTTTTGAGCTTAACCAGCTGGCCAAATTGAAGTTGTTATATGCTGACCCTCGAAAGATGTCAGGCTGGTTTGAAGCAGCTTAGAAGAGAGAGTACCACACCAGGTGGGTCAACTTCAAATCTCAACAACCAACAAGGTATATCAGAAGATCTAAAGTTGATACCATTACTTGAAAGCCAGAGATTGTGCTGAAGTGGAGTCCTCCACGCACAATGTCGAGAATCCCTCTAAGGGAAATGCCTCAGGACTTCACTCCACACTTTAAATGGTGGTACTACGATTGGAGAACATGTGAGGCAGTCATTGTTTTGAATAGAGATGGAAATATGGAAACAATCAGGGTGTTTGACCCAATATGGCTCACTAACTTGTCGGCTAATGATGTTTACACCTTATATAAGTAGCCACTATTCTATGACGTGGAAGACATTGTACAAGCCCTCTAGTTTCAAAATGTTATAAGGCTCTGTTTCACATTTGAGATACATGCTGGAGGTACAAGAGAGGAGAAGTACAAGAAGTTCAAAGAACTGATGAAGAATGTTAGACAATAGAGTAAACTAGGTCCAAGGGGGAGTTTGTAGATACATGTGTACCTAGTTTAGGAGCTCAAATGTTAAATGTCTTTCATATATGTAATAGAATGGGTACTGAATGAAATATATTTTTTGTGGCTATGCTTATAATATTGAATATTTTATTGCTTAATGTTTAATAACATATGATTGAACTAACTATATAGGTTTGTGGTTGTTTACATAGTTCTTAGTCAAGAATGGTTGAGAAACATGTTTAAACTTAGTCATGTGAAGTTCTTATGCGAATGGCCCATGCTAATGGACCATACGCATGAACAACTTCATGTTAATGAACCAGTCACATGACTAAACCAGGAGACTGGATCAGTCGCACGATTGTGATATGAGATTGACTCAGTCGCACGATTGAACACTCAGTCGTGCGAATGGATCAACTGCATGACTCATTCGCATGACTGAACCATGCTAATGGTTCAGTCGCATGAATGAGAAACCCTAACCTATAAATACCACTTAATTCGTGGAAAAATATAACAATTCAAATCCCTACCTACTAAATCATACCCTAGCCGTCCAGAGACCTCAGAGAACCTGTTCCAAGTTCATAGATCGCACCATATTATTTTGCAATCATTCTTAATCTTTAGATTCAATCCAAGATCGATTCTACGTGCGTTCTCACTGATTGGATCGCCAATCAAATAGGATTTCGCAGTATTTAAGTTGGTATACATGTAAATTAGTTAGTACTCCGTCCCATACACGGTCCTAACAGACCTGAGGCTTAGCATCTCTTTGAAAGCTCTTAGAATAGTTCCTTCTTATCAAAGTACCTGTAGACCGCTCAAAAATCTCCTGAGGAAAGTTGATTACCATATAAGCGTGGAACCCACAAATGATTGTTGAAATAATTAAACCTTAACAAATCACCAATATGTGTCAAAAATTTGTGTATGGATTTAAGAGGAAAAGTATACTGAGAATCATCTTGAGCTTCAGTTCTTAAAAGTCAAAATCATTGTGTGCATCTTGTAGCTCTAGTATGATTTTCTAAAATTGCTATTAACTCTTGGTCAAAACAAGAATCTAGCATCAAAATAGTTTATTAAAATGTCCTAAATAATTCTGATATACCTATATGATTCCATAATGAATCATACCAAATATGATAAAATAGAATTGAAGCTGCACTGTCCAGGAAGTAAAATAAGTTAGACGTACTCTAATAGTTTTAAATCCTTCTCCAATCAAAAATACAAAAATATGTCTTGTTTTTTAAATTTCTAGTTGTTTTTATTTATTTATTTTAGTCATTTGGTAGGTAAAAGTCGGACTATACATCTGTATTCAATCTATGAATCACTCACTAAAAGGGGTCACGTCTGAGGTGTCCAATCGGGTTTTAAATTAAAAGGATCATGTCTTAGATGATCAACAGTCTTTCAAATTAAAAAGGTCATGTCTGAGATGATCATCGGTCATAACATATTATAAATAGTTAACAGGTTAAATGTTGAAAGAGCATGAGGTCAAACTCTTAAGTCTGAGTCATTCGCATGATTGGATCATTGGGATGAGCCAATCGCATGATTGAACCATAAGTATGGACCAGATGTACGATTGGAAAATAAGCATGGGTCAATCCATGTGATTGTTTCACCAGAATGAACCAATTGCACGAATGGAAAGGAATGACTGAGTCAGTCGCACGACTGAACCCCAGTCGCACGAATGGATGTGACCGACTGAGCCAGTCGCACAACTGAGCCCCAGTCGCACGAATGAAATGTGCTAATAGATCCAGTCGCACGATTGAAGGTAAACCTAGTATAAATAGAGGGGAGTCGGTTGCATATACTCATCACCCCTCAATCGCTCTCAAATCGCACGAAAGCAAAGTTACTCTTCCCAAATCTTGTTTCAATGATTTAACATCTTGTTTGTGACCCTAACAATTTCTCTCTGTATCTACAGGCAATGTTCTCAAAATAAACCACTAAAATGGACTAAATTGTTAATTTAAAGAGTATTAGGTGTTATTTGAGGGTTTGCGAGTCTAATGAGCCTAACCACAACATTTAACATCAAGTATAGACCAAGAACTGATTCTAAAGCGTCAAACAGAGACGTATGCGAATGGACACGCTGATGAACTTCAATCGTACGATTTAGTTGGGCGAATGACTCAATCGCACGAATGAACCATGCGTATGATTTTAGTCGCACGACTGGTTCAACTGCATAGAACAACATACGACTAAGCTCAGTTGCAGGCTCAATCATACGACTGAGCTCAATCGCAGGACTAAGAGTCAGTCGCATTGTCCATTCGCACGACTAAACATAATGATTCAAGTTCATTAAACTTCAAATGTCATTCACTTACACAAATTCTAATGTTTATGTATCTTTTGTTATAGAAACATGGCTAGCAGATGGACTATGAGCACGAAGCACAACCTTTGTGCTCATCTTGACGTCACATCCCGGAACACTTCTGAGTTCACGGGGATTATTGCCCTTTTACGGAGATCGAGGATCTTCAAGGCCATCTCTGCACTGTGCACACCATATAGATCGATTCAGCAGGCTTTCTAGGAAAGCGCTGTAGTAGACAGGTCCGCTGAGCCTCATCGCATTAGGAGTTCTATTTTTGGTCAGGAGATTGAGATCAACGAGGATGATCTGAGGAGGGTTTTGGAGTTGGGCGAAGATGGTGATTGCCCAACCAAGCTGCATCCCCTGACGGTTCAGGGATGTTTTCTTCGGATTAAGTACGCTAGGGACATTAATGCAGGTGTGCTCAACAAGAGCAATTTGTGCCCCCAGTTCAAGTACTTGGCCCATGTTCTCCTTAAGTGCGTAGCCTCTTGGAAAGATGGCTTTGATGAGATATCAGATCAAATCCAGAGTGCTTACGTAGATCTAGTACTGAACCATCCATTTAGTTTCTCTCGGATGATTTTCACGTATATGGTAGAGAATATAAAGGCCAAGGGCAAGGAAGGCTTTTGTATGTACCCTTATTTCCTGCAGATGATTATTAACCAGAAGCTTCCTTTGCTGCCTAAGGAGAGAGATGATGCAGTTACCCTTGAGGTTATGGATGACACCACTCTTGGTAGGATGAAGGTGTACTAGGGCAAGTAGGTAAAGCCCCCGGTGAGGAGATTGTTTGGGCATCTGGCTTGGGAGGACTACGTGGCGCCCGCTCGCAAGAAGTGGCGTCACGATGAAAGTGATTCGGATACTGAGCCTATAGTTTTTCCCACCGACGACGACGATGACAGTGGTGATGGTGGAGATACAGGCCCCACTCCATCTAGGGCGGCTGCCACTAATATCCCATTTCCACCATCCACACAGGGTGGAACTGAGCGGGCTACATTTCATCAAGACTTCCTGCCAGATTAGGAGGAATGGTCAGATGAGGAGCCACTGGTTAGGATAGTGGGAAGCAAGGTTGTTGCAACAGAGAGAGGAATTGCTGCGGTTGGTGGATGCTAGGGTGAGTCCAGGGATGCTGCTACTACTGATACTGATCCATCATACATCCCTGACCATCCCATCAGCCCAGGGGGAGCATCCTCTTCCAAAGGCTCAAGGAAGAAGAGAATGGCTTAGCCCCATGGCATGAAGAGCAAGATGAAGAGGATTACAATGATCACCACCACATCCACCACCTCTACCACAACTGCCACCACCACTACCACACCTCCCACCACCACTACCACACCTCCTACCATCACTACCACAACCACCCCTTCACCATCCATTCCTATTCGACCTCCCATATTAACCACATCCACCACCACTACCACCACCCAACGAGTTGGGACATTTCCTCAAGTCCCACTGAGCCATGGATCCACTCTACCCTCCATTGGGGTAGAAGAACAGCTAGCCAACCTTAACTGGATGGTGCTAAAGCTGCGGGCCACTGATGAGCATAGTGTTGCATAGCTCAACTAGCTTATGGAGCTCAATGTTGCTCAGGCTGAGTAGATTACACAGCTCTGGGAGCAGAATGCTCATTCGATAAGAGGATTGAGGATTTGGAGTCAAAGAACAAGAAGATCATGCTCAGTCTTAAAAGATCCAAAGACGAGCCTTTAAAGATCAGGGAAGGTGATGATGATGATGATGATGATGATGATGATGATAATGATTCTGGTGAAGAAGATGAGGGTGATGATAATGGACTGAGTGGAAAGAAGAGAGGAAATGATGTTGATGATGATAATGGACTGAGTGGAAAGAAGAGAGGAAATGATGTTGATGAAGAAGATGATGCTAGTGTATCATCTTCTACTCAGGCTCAAGAGAGACGTTCCAATAGAGCTCAAGAGCAAGGAGCCTCGTCTTTAGCTCCTCCGGTTGAAGAATTGTCCGATCAAGATAAAAGTAAAGATTAGATGTTTTGTATTTATAAACTTTTGTACTTGATTTGAATATTACATTAATGTAATTTATGGTTTATCTATGTTTAAATGTCTTGATTAAATACTAATGATTCATCTGTTAAATGTTTAAATCAAGCAGATAAAACATCACAACAAGATGAATATGATATTGCTCCCCTTCAGCAAATCAAGTCTCAATTCACAATGATTCTTGATTGGCAAGGGATTGCGAGAAGGTCAGTGAGCTACACTACTGAATAAGGAGAAATCATTCACGATCTGACCGATGAGCAACTTGCGGAGATGTTTAGACTAGATTCTAACGAGCTCGTCAAAGACGCTCCAAAGGTCGATGTTATGAGTGATGATGAGCTGAACGATGTTGATGAAACAAAGATAGAGGATGTCACGTCTAACCACTATTCAGAGTACACTGACTAAGAGGGAAATGTGATTCCCAACTTGAGTGGCACTCTTGGTAGTGCTACATTTGGAAAACTAAATGAGATGGAGAAAGAAACATATAAGGATGAAAGCCAAGCCCAAGCCTCAAATGCAGATGTTGATATAAAGAAGGCTGAATGGGCAGCTTGTTTTGCTAAAATAAGAGCCCAGCATAAAGCTCCAAAGCAAAATGCCTACACCAAACTCTACAATGTCAAGAAACATCAGAAGGTGTCTGGCAAGATCATAGTGTGGGCGTATTTTGAAGATCTAAACGTTTATGCTGTAAAAAGGAAGAAGGGAATAAAGTACTTCAGGTATCCTCATGACCTGAAGACTCTCCCAGTCTTTTAGCTCAACCAACTAGCTTGCTTAAATCTGCTCTATGCTGATCCTAGAAAGATGTCAGGTTGGTTTGAGTCTACATTAAAGAAAGAATACTACACCAGATGGCTGAAATTCAGACCTCAACAACCGAAGAGGTTTATTTGCAAGTCTGAAGTGGATCCCATAACTGGAAAGCCTAAAATAGTGTTGAAGTGGAGTTCCCCGCGCACAATGTCGAAGATTCCCTTATGGGCAATGCCTCTGGACTTCACTCTACATTTCAAATGGTGGTATTATGACTGGAGGACGGGTGAAGCGGTCATAGTTTTAAATAGAGAAGGCAAACGAAAACTATTAGGGTATTCGAACCAATGTGGCTTACCAACTTGTTTTTAGAAGATGTCTACACTTTATACAAGTGGCCACTGTTCTATGATGCGCAAGATATTGTACAAGCTCTCTAATTCAAGAATGTGATATGACTCTGCTTTGTATTTAAAATACATGCAGGAGTCACAAGAGAGGAGAAGTACAAGAGGTTTGAGGAGCATATGAAGAATGTCAGACGTTAGAGTAAACTAGGTCCAAGGGGGAGTTTGTTGATACATATGTCCCTAGTTTATGTACTTAATGTAAACGTCTATCATGGCTTACATATGTGTAATGAAATATTGTAATAATATATGATTTGTGTTTTGATGTGTACTTATATCTGATTCTTATATAGGTTTGAAGTTTTTATATGATGATTCATGCTAATGGACCATATGCATGAATACATCATGCTAATAAACCAGTCTCACGACTGAGCCAGACAACTAGATCAATCGTACAAGTGAGACTTGAGATTGACTCAATCACACGACTGAACTTTCAGTCGTGCGTATGAATCAGTCGAATGGGTCAGTCGCACGACTGAACCATACTAATGGTTCTGTCGCACGAATGAAGACTACAAACCTATAAATACCACTTAATTCATGAAAAAAATAGAGACTTTGACTGTTTATACATATATGTACCTAGATCCTGATCTCAATGTAATATCTCTTGAATATCTTGCACTTATGTAATATTGGGTACTTAATGAAATAAGAATATTTGTTTGTGATTTGTCTTGTTTAATATATCATTAATGAGTTATTTAACGCTTATTGACTTTATTATTTAGGTTTGTGGTTGATTGATTTAATATAAATAACATTATTATATTTAATACATTCAAACTTAACAACATGAAGTTATCATGCGAATGGCCCATGCTAATGAACCATACGCATAAACAACTTCATGCGAATGATTCAGTCGCACAACTTAACCAGGAGACTGGATCAGTCGTATGAGTGTAACATGAGATTGGCTCAGTCGCACGACTGAACACTCAGTCGGGCGAATGGACCAACCGCATGACTCAATCGCATGACTGAACCATGCTAATTATTCAATCGCTCGAATGAGCAACCCTAACCTATAAATACCACCAAATTCGTGGAAAAATGTAAGCATTCAATCCACTTCGACTCCAGACGTACCCTAGCCGTCGAGAAGCCTCTAAGTTCATACTCCAAGTTCATAGAACGCTATAGATCGATTCCTAATCGATTCTTGACATTAGATTCAATACCTTATTGTGTCTACGTGCGTTCTCACTGAATTGATCGCCAATAAAATAGGATTCTGCACTATTTGGTTTGGTTTAACACGTTAATCAGTTGGTGTTTCATTCAAATAGTAGATCCTAACAAGTGGTATCGGAGCCATAGGTTCTTTATTACGTGTTGATTCAATAATTTTGATACAAAAATTGTGTTTTTGCATAAAAAACACAATCTTTTTGTATCTAACGGAGTCTTAGACGTTTCCAGACCTTCAAGTTTAGTTTTTCCGGCATACAGCGATTAGGGTTTCCTAAAATTCGAGTTTTTACGGCCAAAACACGTTTAACCAACGAATTATCAAAGTTCAGCAAGTTAAGTCGCACGATTGGCTCAATCGCACAACTGAGCTCATTCGCATTCTCTAACCGCACGATTGGAATCATTCGTACGACTGAGAACTTCATTCGGACTGTTCAACCGCATTAGTTCATTCGGATGACTGACTCATCCTCATTTGTTCAGTCGCACCATTGAACCATCCGCATATGTTCAATCGCCCCGATAAGCCCAATCGCATACCTTCATTCGCATACATCAGTAGATTGTTAAATAGTAAAGTTAAGTGAAATGGAGGACCAGTTTTCAGCATACACAACAAGTAGAGATACCTGTATTCAGAATCTACTGCTATTGGAGAACAAAGTAGGAATTTACAATAAACCCCCTAAGCTAATCACGTTAGATGACTATCCACAATGGAAGCAACGTTTCGAAATCTACTTAAATGGAGTAGATACAAATTTGTGGGAGGCAATAAAGTTGGGGTATAGCATGCCTGTAGGTGCTGACGGAGTCAAACTTACACTTAGTGGCATGTCGGATGCTAAGAAGGTAAAATACAACGCTGAGAAGAAAGTCTATGCTTTGCTCACTCAGTCTATTCCGAAGGATATCTTCTATCAGTATTCGGAGTACACTCAAGCAAAGAAACTATGGGATGCGTTGGAGAAGAGGTATGACGGAAATGCCTCACTCAAGGCCATTAAGGCCAAAGCTTTGAAGAAGGAGTTTGACAACTTCTCTTCAATAGGAAAGGAAGGCCTTGATGATGTGATCGACAGATTCTATCACTTGATGAGTGAGATGCACACTCATGGAGTAATTACATCGATGGAGGATAAGGTATCCA
>BJCM01219684.1:0-31559 GCA_018326385.1 Flaveria bidentis | reverse complement strand
CACTTAACTCCAAACTGGTTGGATGCAAGTGGGTTTCAAGAAGAAAATGGATATACATGGAAACTTGGATACTTACAAAGCAAGACTTGTAGCAAAAGGTTTCACTTAAACTCAAAGGGTTGATTATGATGAAACTTTCTAGCCTATGGCAATGCTAAAGTCAATAAGGATATTATTTGCCATAGCTGCATATTATGACCATAAGATTTGGCAAATGGATGACAAAACCACTTTTCTTAATGGACATCTCGAAGAGATTGTCCATATGGTTCATCTTGATGGTTTTGTCGGTCCACAACATCCTAAAAGGTATGCAAGTTAAAGAAGTCAATCTATGGATTGAAACTAGCATCGAGAAGTTGGAATCAACGTTTTGATGAAGAGATCAAGAAATTTGGTTTCATCAAGAACGATGACGAGGCTTGTGTATATGAGAAGGCTAGTGGGAGCATAATAACATTCTTAGTATTGTATGTTGATGACATACTACCTTTTGGAAATGATATTACAACCATGGAAGGTGTCAAAACCTGGCTTGGAAGTTATTTTTCCATAAAATCTCGGTGAAGCTGCCTATATTTTGGGAATAATGATCTATAGGGATAGATCGAGGCGGTTGATAGGTTTAAATCAAAGTGCATATATTAATAAAGTCTTGAAAAGGTTCAAGATGGAAAAACTCTAAGAAAGGTATGGTACCTATTCAAAGAGGGACAATAATGAGTACATCTCAATGTCCAAGCTCAAAGGATGAGAAAGATCGAATGAAGGACATCCCATATGCATCTACTATACGATCCGTAGAATCCAGGTATTTGCCATCGGATGTGTCATGCGCGTTAATTATGACGAGCAAATATCAGTAGAATCCAGGTAATTGCCATCGGATGGCTGTTAAAAGTATATTGAAATACCTTAGGAGGAATAAGGAAATGTTTCTAATATATGGATATGATGAAGAGGAACTCGTTGTAAAAGGTTACATGGATGCGAGTTTCAAAACCGATCGTCGCTTCATTAGCAACTCAGGAAGCTGCATGGTAAAAGAAATTTATGGTCGATCTAGGGGTGGTCCTTTCCATTCAGGACCCCCTAGAAATTCTTTGTGATAACAAGTGTGCGATTGCTCAAATCAAGGAACCCTATGCACATCAAAAGACTAGGTACATTGAACGAAGATTCAACTACATAAGGGATGAAGTTGAAAAGGGAAAAATATGTATCCGTAAAGTTCACACGGATCAAAACATTGCGGATCCACTCCCGAAGCTTCTTGAAAAGGCAAAGCATGAAAGTCATACTTGTGCAATGGGATTTCCTTATTCTAGTGACTGGATATGATCTTTACTTTTGTATTTAGATATTGTAACCCTTTATTACTTGAATAAATTATTTGGTTATAATAATTCAACTAATATTCCTACTTCGCATGTTTAAAATCCATGAGTAAATCATTTACTCAAAACGTATGTAGTCGTTCGTGCTTGTCGGAAGAAGTATGAAGGTAAGACTATTATGAACTTGGATTGGTAGGTATTCATATGGATGAATATAGAGCATAAGGTTGCTGCCAAAGTTCATAGATATTTGTGGGATACAAATATTGGACTGACTTGCATCTCATATATTACTACATGGAATCTTCTTGATTTATCATAAGTAAATTTGAGTAACGGCGAACATCATTTTGTATCCTCTGACCTAAGATACATATTGGGTCATGATATTTACTAAATATTATACTTTGACTTAGTTCTTCGCTGTTCTGAAACATGGCAGTACATAAGTTTGAGTTCAGGTATGATATAAGGTAATTGTGAGAGACGTATGTAGTTAGGTGTCTTACATAATTTTAAATCTAGAATCCCACGTTACATTTAAATAGTGGTTAGGTGACCTTTATCCCATTATTTAAATTAACAAGGTAGTCAACGTTTTGACAATTGCAACCCTTTGCAACTTCTAGGGTATGGGATCGACATTAAAACATCATATGTATAGTCAGCATGTTTATCACATCAACCCCTTTATAAACCATATTGTAGGTGATCCATTTAACACGGTTTGCAAATCAAGTTACCCTACTTGCACACACATGTGAGTTTTCCAACATAAGTGGTTAGGTGACCTTTATCCCACAAATATATTGTCCCCACCTCAAGTCCCAAGTTCCCTCAAAACGGTTAGGTGACCTTTATCCCATTAAGAGTTTCCAAATGACTCAAGTGTTGTGCAAAAGGACGGTGTTAAACTTGGTTATAAAAGAAATTTAAAGTTTTCATAATCTTAGTTTAGAAAACTCTATGTACATTATATTTTCATGCTTTAAATTACAAGGTACCCTATGGTTCACTTTTAATAAAACCTCGTTTATTAAAACCATTAATCCTTTTAATAAGCTCTTATTAATCACTTAATAATAAAGAACCATCAAATTTTCAGCTTGTTATGTTGTTAATGAGTTTGTAATGCATATCCAAATATCAACCAAACAATCAAACAACAAACATCCAAACAAGCATAAACATACAAACATGAGTGCATAACCATAGCCACTATGTTGACCACACTTGTTTGCCATCACAAGTGTTGTCATAAGGTCTTTCCTAAGGGTTGAGATGACACATTAAAATGTGTCCATGAACTCCGAGTTGAAACAACATCCAAAAGCTTCAAGTGTTCATGTCTTTTGTGTCCTTCTTTGAGTCTTCATCTTGTGGATCTTCTTTTACAAAATTATATCCTAATACAATTTTTCTAATAAAAGAAATGAACCTAATCTATTTATTACATAACCAAATGAATAAATAAATTACAACCCAAGATACAAAACACAAATTACAACCCTTTCAAGAAACAAAACCAACATGACACACAACAATCAACCAAAACCAAAAACATAAGGCCAAGGCTATGTTATGCACCATAATGAGAAACATATTCAACATCCAAGAACAACAATGAACCCTTATTTCAGACCTAAAGTTTCAGCCAACTTAAACTAAAACTTTAAGGTTTGTCCAAACAACACAATCAACCATTTGATGTAAATCTATCATGGTTTACACTAAAGCATGCAAGATTAAACCTTGAAACATATGGGATTCATACATCCAGAACAAAACAGCCCCTAATAGGTTGAAAAAGTCCATGAAAACTAATTTTTCAAGACCTTTTGAAGCACATATTCCACATAACGTGCTCTAGATGCCATTGTTGTGTTTTGACACATGTAAAACTAGCTACTTTAACCATTAAAACTTTAAAAACGCAGCAAAATATAGGTATTAACATATGGTTACCAATCTGAAAATTTTAGCATCTTAAAGCATATACAAAACCCAAGAATGAGGATCAATAATATATGTGAAATAGTGTGCTATCAAACATAAAACAAGCATAGGGAGTTCATAGATACAACCTTTCTTGTACAAATGTTGTAGATGATAAGGGTGAAGGAGATGATGTTCTTGAATGTGTAGCCTCCAAAATAGAAGACCTCAAGCTTGTATACCCACATACCCTTCCAAACACCAAGCTTGTTAGGAGAGCAACACCTAGGAACTCTCTTCCTTTTGTCCTCCACAAGTCCGAAAATTTCGGCTTGCAACCTCTTGAAATCCGAAATTTTAGCCAATTTTGGAGAGACTTTTGCTATGTGTGTGTAAGAGAAAGTGTCTTTGAGAGAGGAGAGTTGGAAGAGTGCAAGGGTGGGTAAAGTCTTGAAAGAACCAAGACTAAAAGACTCCTCACAACCCCACCATGGGGTGGCCGAATCATTTTGAAACTTTTATTAATTTGTACTCTTTCATCCCTTAATTTATAAAATTAAAACCTATTTTATTTTTATATCATTAACAGACTTTTATTTGTTATTATTTAACCAACTTAAATAATGAAACATATAAAATCTCATGAACAAACTATCCATATAATATTGTTCTATTATAAAGCCATGTTTTAGAAAACCCATTTTCTAAATTGGTGTCAATGTTTATTTGTATGATCTCATCACAAACAAACATTTATTGGTGTTTGTATAGCTTGTTATTGGGTATGACCCGACTTGGATCATGACGTACTAACCACATCATTCATTTAATGTTAACTAGTTATTTAATTAGTTATGTAATTAAACTTTTAATTATATAACTCATACACTCTATTATTATTTGATGTTATTTAACCAAATTAAATAACATTAAAAATAATACTCATGAACAAAATATCCTTATAAGTTGTTCCATCTCAGATGCAATTTATTTAGAAAACCCATTTTCTAAAGTGGTGTAATTATTTAATTGCATGATCAAATCATCAATTAAATATTTATTGGTGTTTGCTAAGTTTTTTTGGGTATGACCCAACTTGGATGATAACATACTAACCACATCAATGTTCTATGTGTCTTGGGCATAAAGAATCCAAAAAAAAGATCAGCAAAATATAACTATAGGATCTATTAATATTTTATTGCCTTTAACTTCTTTTGTTGAACCCAAGACCAATAAGAATTGGGTTTCCAAATGTAACTAATCATCTCTATTGTATAGGAACAACTCAAGACAAACAAGAATGTTTGGATGATTGATAGTGCCTGTTGACACTTATTGAAAAGGATATTACAAGACAATATAGTCCTTGCAGGACTCCTTAGCAAAATGTTGTTGCTGAGAGGAGAAACATGACACTTATTGAAGCTACAAGAACTATGTTGTCTGACTCTAAACTGCCCATCACCTTCTGGGCAGAAGAAGTCAACACTACCTACTATGTGCAGAACATTTTTTAGTGGTTAAGACACATGGTAAGACTCCTTATGAACTTTGGCACAATAGAAAACCTTTCATTGGTCTTGTCACGTCATTTGATTGTCCTTGCAACAACTTGAATACCAAAGATCAAATTGCCAAGTTTGCTGAGAAGTCAGATGATGGACACTTTATTGAAAACTCTTCCGAAGCAAAGTTTTATAAAGTATACAATCTTAGAACCGTAATTGGTGAGGAGTTTGCCAATGTGACTTTCAATGAACACACACCCAGTGTAACTGGTTCTGGTCCTGATTGGTTATTTGATCTTCATTTAGTTACCAACTGTTTTAACAAATCTTGTGAGAATGTTTTAGGGTCTACAAATATTTTACCAATACATGATCCTGATTCCATATTTGAGCTAAGAAGACCTTCAAGGTATACATTTTCAGCTCCAGTTGTAACTAATTCTTCAAATGAAGTTTCTATTAGCACTACAATGACAAATTCAGCTGATACATCTGAGATGCCTTCTAATTCCAGCTCAGAGGCTCAAAAAGTACATTAATAAGCTTTAAATGTAGAAGACCATGGTGGAGGTTAAAGTGATCAAGAATTTCATGATGTTGAAAACCACTCCATTGATGACAAATATCAATCTTGTCACACACTCATTAGATCAGGTTTCACTTGATAAGTGTGTTGATGTGGTGAGAGAATTTTCATTACCAGATCTAAATTTCTCTAATTTAGGTCTCTCTCAGTGACTTACTATGATTCCTTAGCTAAGGATCCACAAATCTCATCCCACCTCAAACATCATTGTAGATGTTTGTTGGACCCTGAAAGGATCATACATGCAAATTCAATTGGTGAGTTGATGGTTGGTCTGTTGAATATCCCACAAGTCCAAGAACAAATGCGGATGAAGAATTTGCTGAGAAAACCAAGTATTGGCTAACCGCATTTGTATATGCGGAAGAGATAGATTAAATGTTGACAAGTGTTTGTTCTTCCGCATTAACAAATGCGCATAGCCTAAATGATACGCGGACATGTTTTGTTCATCCGCATTTGCAAATGCGGATGGTCGGACAACAAATACGCACAAGTATTTGTTCATTCACATTAGTTAATACGGATGACCAAAGAAGAAATGTTGATCACGTCCAACTCATCAGCATTTGTCAATGCGGATGAACAAAAGAAATGCTGATGAAGACTTAGACTAGTTTTGATGTATAGGTCAGGGGTAGTTTAGTCATTTTCTAAAAAGGCATCTTGTTGGCGTATAAATAGAATAGAAAACCACATGAGGTTACTGTTGATAGACAATTAGAATATTTTGTGTTTTACATTCTCAAGGTGTATTATTACTATTTAATGCTCAAACCCTAGCCTTTATTGTAATCAATCACCTTCATCAATACAGACAAGAATTTATGAGTATTCCTTGCATTGAATGTTTCTAGATTGTTTGATTTCGTCATACAATCATTAACTCGATCATCATATTCGATCCTAGTGAGAATTTCAATCTCACTAACCAGTCAATTGGTATTAGAGCTTTGGCTTTAATATCTGAATAGAACACGATTGATCTGGTGATTGAGTTGCTAATAGAGTGTTCTATCACCTCTACTTAGTAAACTGCAGAAAATACTCTTCAACAGTTACTGTTCATATGTTCCCACCTTCAAGAACAAAGCAATTGTATTCATATTCAAAGTTGGAATAGTTAATATAAAAAAAATTTGCATTAGAAACTCAGATACAACAACAGATCTGATTCATTGAGACTGTTTTGGACTATTTGGACCAGTTGTACTAATTGAACTTAAAATTTATCTAATCTTCATTTAAACAAGTTAAAAACACCTTGTTAAAATGGATTCAAACAATTTTTCAGAACTTGTTCATACTCCCAAACCTTCCATGCTTAAACATAAATCTAAGTTTAAGCAATGGAAAATCATATTCAAGAATTACATAACAAGTGTAGATCCAAACTATTGAATCTCAATATGCAAAGGGCCACACATTCTTGTTACACTGTCTACTAATCAAGCTGCCATCTACAAAACGTCAAGAATACCTATTGAGGATCTGACTCTTGATGATCATGACTGCAAGAAGATTAAGATTGATCTCAAAGCTTACTTCATACTCACTGAAGCACTAAAAATGGATGTGCTGAAAAGACTGGACAAGTATGGTACTACTAAAGCAGTATGGGATGCACTGCTAATTATGTGTGAAGGAAGCAGTGAAGTTGCTAAAATTAACAAGGATAAGCTTGTTAATCACTATGAAATGTTTCATCACTCCAAAGGGGAGTCCATCTCTAAACAAGTGCATAGATTTATGTAGTTGGTAATGACTTAGAGATCATGGGAGTTAGAAAGTTGAAGAGTTAAACAAGAAGATGCTTCACAGTCTTCCAGAAAACTATAAACAAAATGTGACAATGCTAGAAAACACTCTTGATCTTGAGAGTACCACCTTGGATATAATGATAGCCAAGATAAAAGCACTTGGGCTTGATGAAAGAAGTAGAAACCTAGGAGGACCCATAGTAATTGAAGCATATAAGTTCTTTCAGACACTCACTCTATGGAAAATGCATTCATTACTGAGAAGGATGATTTTCTTTCCTCAAGGGACAAGTGAAGACTACAGTATTCATTGCAGCTCCATCAACCAACAACCATCAACATCATCCCAATCATTAGGATTTTCAGCAACTCTTTCAAATACTCCTGATGATACAAGATCAGAAGAACAAAAGGCAACTTACAATGCCTTTGTTGCTAGCTTTGAAGCCTATTTGGGAGAAAGACTCACCTCTGGACATCTGATCAAGGAAGACTTGGAAGAAATGGATCCAGATGATGTAGAAGAAATGGATTTGTAGTGGCAAATGGCTATGATTGCAATGAAAGAGCCAATAAGTTTGTCAGAAAAGGAAGAATGCTTAGCCTTAATAAAAACACCAAACTTGGGTATGAAAAATCCAAAGTGACTGGTCACTTCAAGTATGGCATGACTGGTCACTTCTCTAGGGAATGTAATGCTCCCACAAGAAACAACAACTTTCAAAGGAATTCTAAGAGCCAGCCATCTTCACAACCAAACTCAAGTTTTCACTTCAACAATCATCAACAGTAGTATCATCATCAATAACACCAACAAACATATCAGACTCAAGCTCAACAGACCAATCATGCTCATAGAAGCAGTCAGTCATCTACCAATGCTCTTGTTATAAAGCAAGATGGAGTATGTGTCCGGAGCCTGTATTCAAAGGAAGTAGAGCCTCAATTCCAAAATCATGCACTCATGGCTCACATCAATGATGGTCCATCTCCCATACCATCTAAGGTAATATCTAACCTTTGTAGTGATAAATGCATTACTAAACTGCAAGGGTATCGAGAGCATAATCATAAATTGTTTGACAAAATAAAAGAAGAAAAGGTCAAGTCAGAGATGCCTAAGAGAGAAATAAAAGGATTTGAAATCAAAACTAAATCTCTCATTTATGACATTGAAAAATTGCATGGTGAAAAGTACACTCTTGTAGCTAAGAATGAGCAGCTGACTGAAAAGTTAGCTCAATCTAAAGCTGAACAAACACTTACTGAAGTGAAACTAGAAAAGTTTCAATTGTCTTCAGTCAATCTACAAGAGATGCTTGATTCTCAAAAGGATCCTAGGGATATGTCTGGATTGGATATAATTCTTGTCCTCCACCATACAATGACAACTACACTGTCATGCATGAATCTGTTACACTCAAAGAACAAATTGAACCTAAGACTATTGAACTAAAAAATTAGTAAAGCAAGTCACAAATCCTCAAAACAAACCAAATTTTTACATTGAAACAAATGAGGATAAAATCAAATTAGGTCACCCAATTAAAATCAAGTATTGTTGAGATAAGATAGTGAGTTTCATCAAACCATCAAGCCCAATCAAAGCCATTTTCCCTTTTGTGAAATTTATACCTACTATTTTAAAAGGAAAGAAGAAATTTGTGAAGTTAGTTAAACCTTTTGTTGAAAGAAGTTTTGATAATAAGATTAAATCTGCAAAAAAATCAAGCAAATCAGACAAGGTTTCATTGTAAATGAAACACAAGAGCTCACTTATTTCGGTAACTAAAATTCAGTCAGGCCCCCAATCTTCAAAATTAAGACAAGGAGTCGGTTTCGACATATGCGCTAAGGAGCACGTTGATCAATTTGAGAAAGAAGTAAAGAAAGGGTTAAGGAAACAAAAATAGCCCAAAACAGTTAACAAAAGTAGTGTTGTGAAGCAAACTACAAAAAAAGGTTGATTTTGATTCCTCCCCTAAGCAAAAGAATGTAACTCAGTTGAAAATGGGAAAACCAGTTAAGTTTGCTAAAGCAAAATCAGATTCAAGAAATAAACATATGTATTGTAACATATGTGACGTGTTTAATCATAAAATAGAAGAGTGCTTTTTCAATCAATACTACTTTAATTGTGACATGAACAACCATTCCACTAAAAACTGCTTTTTCAATAAATATTGTTGAGATTGTGATATAAACAATCCCAATACATCTAATTGTTACTTCAATTAGAAGGGATTGAGAATTGCTCAAAGCAAACCCAGCTCAACAACATCATCTGTGAAATCCAATGTTAGAAGTCATTTTCAAAACAACAAATCTAGGATGTATAGATCAAACAATGACAGGAGTAACACAAAAGAATTATGGAAGATTCAAAGAAACAAATATCACATCATTAAGCAACGGTTTGATCTTCCCAATCCTAAAATGATGTTTGATAATCAAAAACGGGTTAAATTTCTTTAAATGAATAGAGACCAAAGGTTTCACTACTCCTTTGACCCTTCAGTTGATGTTGATGATATAATCAAATCATCACAAGCAATCTCGCAGGTCACCTCTAACTAGATCACAATTTAATGTATGAAGAGGTCACCATAATGGATAGGAACATAAAACCCAAGACCATCATGGTTTGGGTTCCATATTCTAATTAGTTCTTTTGTGCTTGCAGGGTCATCCATATAGGTCTAATAGCCTATGGTACGTGGAAAGTGGGTGTTCCCGACACATGACAGGAGACGTTCCCTCCTTCATGATATCAAGAAAATACAAGGAACTATTGTGACATTCGGAGGAGATTCACAAGGTGGAAAAATTACTCATGAAGGATTTGTGACAAATGGGATGCTAAGCTTTGATAGAGTGAACTACTGTGAACAACTAAACTTCAATCTTCTAAGCGTGTCTCAGATTTGTTGAAAGAAATATTCAACTTACTTTACCGACACTCATTGCTACATTCTGAAACTAGGATTTCAGATCTCAGAAGAATGG
Organism: Flaveria bidentis; assembly: GCA_018326385.1. NCBI lineage: Eukaryota > Viridiplantae > Streptophyta > Magnoliopsida > Asterales > Asteraceae > Flaveria > Flaveria bidentis. The sequence goes on along the minus strand of BJCM01219684.1, from coordinate 21,424 downwards.
GTTGTCCTAAAGACTCCAAGGAAGAATAACACCTATGTCTTAAATCTGAATTCTACAACACGAATAGAAGAAACATGTCTTTTGTCTAAAGCATCATTTGATGAGTCTCAGCTTTGGCACAGATGTTTGGGGCATAGAAACTTTAAAAACATGAATAGATTGGTCAAAGGAAACCATGTCATTGGTCTTACCCAAAAAGAATTTCACTTTGTTGATCATTGTTCAGCATGCCTTAAAGGAAAACAACATAAATTTTTTTACAAACCAAAGCTGGTGAATACAAACAATACTCCATTGATGTTACTTCTTAGGAATCTGTTTGGACCAACTAATGTTATAAGTATTGGAAAGAAACATTATTGTTTGGTGATCATTAATTACTTTTCAAGATTTACATGGGTTTTTTTTCTTACTTCATAAAACTGAGGCATCCTAAATAATAAAATACTTTATCACAAAAATTGAAAACCATCTTGATCATAAGGTCAAAACAATAAGAAGTGATAATGGAACTGAGTTTAAAAATGAAGACATGTGTTCATTTTGTGCATCCAAAGGCATTGCTCATCAATTTAGTGCAACTAGAACTCCTCAACAAAATGGAGTAGCTGAAAGGAGAAACAGAATACTATTTAAAGCAGCAAGGACAATGCTAGCCGATGCTAAACTTCCTATTACCTTTTGGGCAAAGGCAGCTAACACATCGTGCTTTGTGCAAAATCGAACTCTGCTTGTAAAAGAAAGTAACATGACTACATATGAACTATTGTTTGACAAAAAATCATTTATTGGAATTTTAAGTCATTTGGTAGTCTGTCTCAATATTAAACACCCGAGACTATTTGGGAAAAATTTCATCTAAGTCTTATGAAGAATTCTGTGTAGGTTATTCTTTTGTTTCAAAGGCTTACAAAGTGTTTAATCATAGATTAAACATTATTGATGAATCAACAAATGTTCAATTCAAGAACACTCGTTTCCAAAATCTACAAATGGTCCTGACTGGCTATTTGATATTGACTCATTTATGATATCTTTTGATTGATTTCACTTGTCTGATGCTGGAAACCTACATTCAGCTGAACCTTCTTTAGGTGTTGAAAGAAGAGATTATTTTCATTGGTTCCTCCTACCTCTACTTAGCAATGATGTTCCACTCCAAGCAGATCCTGTCAGACAACCATCTCAAAATCAAAGTGTTTCAGCTTAAGATATTCTGAGCTTATTACCATCACATTAAGAAGATCTAACAACTGAGATCAGAAATGAAAAGCAAGCTACTCCTCCCGTTGAAACACAAAGAACATCAAAAGATGGAAGCAATCAAAGTGCTGCTGATGCTCAAGCAGTCACTGAAACAGAGTCTGATTATCTTCATAACTCCCCAATAGTACAACATGAACATGCCTCTCACGATAATGATCTGAATGTCTCCAATCTTGATGTAACCATTGCTGGTGAATCAATTCCAACCACAAGAATACACAAGAATCATCTAGTAGAAAGCATTATTGGTGAACATAATGATAGGGTGACATGAAACAAGTCAATTATTGCAAACATCTGTCTGTTCTCATGCTTTCTTTGTCAAACAGTACCCAAAAACATCAAAGAGGCTCTTCAAGACAATATCTGGATTGAAGCAAGGCAAGAAAAATTGTTGCAATTCAAGAAGAAAGAAGTACGGCAACTACTACACCTTCCTGAAGGACAATATCCTATTGGCACTAGATGATTGTATAGAAACAAAACTGATGATAGAGGGATTGTCATCAGAAATAAAGTAAGACTAGTGGCATAGGGTTACACACAAGAAGAAGGAATTGATTATGATGAAGTGTTTGCGCCCGTTGCTAGATTATAAGCAATAAGGATCTATCTTGCATATTCTGCATCCATGAATTTTATTTTTTATCAAATGGACGTGAAGTGTGCCTGCTTGTATGGAAAGATTGCTGAAGAAGTTTATATGAGTCAACCACCTGGCTTTGAAGATCCTGATTTCCCTCATAGGGTATACAAGCTTCACAAAACACTATATGGTCTTCATCAAGCTCCAAGAAAGTGGTATGAGAGTTTATCATTTTTCATTCTTCAACATGGATATGAAAGTGAAAAGATTGTTCAGACGCTCTTCAGAAAGAGAAAGGAATAGACATATTGCTAGTCCAGATTTATGTGGATGATATCATATTTGGCTTAACAAACAAGCAACTCTATAAAGACTTTGAAGACTTTATGCATTCAAAATTTCAAATGAGTGCAATGGGGGAACTCACATTCTTTTTAGGGTGCAAGTCCAACAAACAGTAGATGGAATTTTTATCAATCAATCAAAATATGTAGAAACAATGTTTTGAATGCCAGTCTATCACAACATCTGTAGATATTAAAGTGAAGATAGGACCTAATCCAGAAGACAAATCAGTGGATCAGACTCACTATTTATCAATGATAAGTTCACTTATGTATCTAACAGCCAATAGGCCTGACATTATGTTTGGTGTTTGTGTGCGTGCCAGATATCAAACTGATCCTAAGGAATCTCATGTGAATGTTTTCAAGAAGATATTAAGATATCTTAAGGGCAAACCAGCTCTTGGTTTATGGTATCCAAAGGAAGGAGACTTCAATCTCTTTGCCTTCACTAACACTGATTATGGAGGATGAAACTTCAATAGGAAATCAACTTCTGGAGGTTTTCAATTTCTTGGTCCCATACTCTTCTCCTGGCAGTACTACAAGTAGACAAACCTATGTGTCTCAACAGTAGAAGCTGAGTATATTGCAGCATTAGCTTGTTGCTCTCAAGTTCTCTAGATTCAAAACCAGATGCTTGATTATGGTTTTAACTTCTTGCATACACCAATTAACATTGACAACACTGCAACCGTTTTCATTATAAATAATCCAGTCCAGCACTCAAAAACAATATACATTGAATTTAGATATCTTTTTTGAGAGACTGTGTTGAAAACGGGTTAATCAAATTGACTCAAGTTCCCACTGAAAATCAATTAGCTGATTTATTCACCATGGCATTTGAACCTAGTAGGTTTGAATTCCTAGTTCAATAAATTGGCATGATTAACCTTGAGTAAAACCAACCAAAACATCATAAACACTTTAAAAACATTAGTAAATCACAAAAATAAGCCAATTTAAATGAAAAGGGAATATTTGGGAAATGATATAATTACAGTTGTTATATCATTCATTGTGCTTAAGTTACAAATTTCAAAGACTATCATGACTTACCATATATGTTCGTAGGATCAACTTGGAAGAGAAAATACATGTTGTGATGAATTAAAGTCTTGTTCAATGGTGAAACTCTCATCTCAAAGTACTGGTACGTATTAGCTTATCTAAGTGTATGCATGTGTAGTAACCTAAACGCACCAGGAAATAATACTTTATGAATCTCTTTCAACTACATCAAGATTCATCTTTGTTTTGGTGAGCAACGACCTGATGGAAAAAGCACATAGTGCAGATGTATTGATGCAAAAGATTCCCAAGGAGGAACCCATCCAAATTCGATGAATCTACGAAAACAATACATTTCATGTGAATGAACAAAAGAATCCAGTCATGGATCACCTTCCAAAGTGAAGTGAAAAGAATCCCAATGTGGATGATCATGAAAAGGATCAAAGTAAAAGAATCCCAATAAGGATTAGTGAAAATGAGATCTCATAACTTAAGTAACCAGGTCAAGGAAGTTTTGAAAAAGTTCTACCATGCATTAGATAAGGATGGTTGATCATTCCATGCTTGTGTGTGTGTGAGCTACATGTTGAATAATCAAATCAACTAAAACATGAAAAATATCACATGCATTAAAATATCAACCCGGTATGAGTTTAACAAGACAAACATACCTTCAATCAACAAGTTCATAAACATGTCCATTTTATCAAAAAGAATGCACATGTGTAAGATTAATATGATTCCAACAAAATGTATACTTCTCTTCATTCTTATAAATATTCAATAGACAAAAGTTTTAGATCTTTAACGTTTTTATCTAGATGTGGATATAAACTTTAGGGGGAGTAATTTAAAATTTTGACCGGTTTGTATACATATTTACTAACTTAAATTACTTTTTTAAAACTTCAAAACAAATCAAAAGACACTTCTTGGAAGCATAAGAAGTCCAAGATTAGTTAAACAATACGAAACTTGTATCACTTTTGACATACAAGTCAGTCCAAGCAAGAATTGATAACCCCAACAATAGTCAACAACTTAATAAGATAATTCAATTAAAGACAGTTCATCATAACAAGAAAAACCAAAACTGAAACATTAAGTTTTGATTAAGTTCAAAAGTTAATGCGGGTATGTGCATTGGTTAATGCAGTGAAGGTAACCCATGCATATAACTAATGTGGGTAACTGTTTATGTCAAAGTAAACAAATTCATACCAAGAGTTTTCACTACCGCATGTTGGACCTTATATGCCCAAGACACATACAAGATTGATGTGGTTAGTACGTTATGATCCAAGTCGGGTCATACCCAATAACAAGCAATACAAACACCAATTAATATTTATATGTTTATAAGATCAAACAAACAAATACCTACAGCAATTTAGAAAATGGGTTTTTTCTAAAATGTTGCTTTTCTAAAAGAACAACATTATGTGGATAATTTGTTCATGAGAAATTGTTTGTTTCATTATTTAAGTTGGTTAAATAATAACAAATAAAAGTGTGTTATTGTTATAAAATTAAAAAAGGTTTTAATTTTATAAAAATTTAGGGCGAAGAGTGTAACATTTTATAAAAACTAAAATGGGGGGAACCTATTTTGAAGGCAATGTTTCGGCCGCCCATATGGGGCATTGGGACTCCCCTTTTGTCTTGGCTTTTGCAAGTCATTTGACACTACAACACTCTTCCATCAATTTCATCTCTCTCTCACACACACTTAAGAAAGAAAACTCTCAAGAAGGCTGAAAATTTTCGGATTATAGCCTCCAACAAGGCTGAAATTTTCGGATTTTGAAGGTGCCTTGGTATAGAGTTTTGGTGTAAACCTCCCTAACTAGCTAAGTGTTTGAAGAGCTTGTGGGTATTACAAGCTTGAGGTCTTCTCCTTTGAAGGCTAGCCACTCAAGAACATCATCTTCTTCATCTTATACATCTACAACAACTTGTGCAAGAAAGGTTTTTTCTTTGAACACCCTATGGTTGTTTTATGGTTTGATAGCACACTATTTCACATATATTTATATGATCCTTTATTCTTGGGTTTTGTTTATGTTTTTAAATGGGGAAAATTTCAGATTACTAATCATATGTTAAACCTATATTCCGCTGCGATTTTTCATGTTTAAATGGTTAAACTAGCTTGTTTTACATTTGACAAAACCCAACAATGGCATCTAGAGCCGGTTATGTGGAATATGTGCTTCAAAAGGTCTTGAAAAGTTATTTTTCATGGACCTTTTCAACCCATTAGGGGCTTTTTTGTTGTGGATGTATAAATCCCTTATGTTTCAAGGTTTATTCTTGCATGCTTTAGTGTAAACCCTAAAAGATTTACATCAAATGGTTGATTGTGTTGTTTGGACAAACCATAAAATTTGAGTTCATGTTGGTTGAATTTTTAGGGCTGAAATAAGGGATTCATTGTTGTTCTTGGATGTTGAATATATTTCATGTTTTGGTGCATAACATTGCATTGGCCTTATATGTTTGGTTTTGGTAGATTGTGATTTGTCATGTTGGTTTTGATTCATAAAAGGGTTGTAATTTTTGTTTTGTATTTTGGGTTGTAATTTGTTTATTCATTTGGTTATGTAATAAATAGATTAGGTGCATTTCTTTTATTAGAAAAATTGTATTAAGATATGATTTTTGTAAAAGAAGATGCACATGATGAAGACTCAAAGAAGGGCACAAATAACATAGACACTTGAAGCATTTGGATATGGATTCAAGTGGGAGTTCATGGACACATTTTGATGTGTCATCTCCACCTTTAGGAAAGACCTTATGACAACACTTGTGATGGCAAACAAGTGTGGTCAACTTAGTGGCTATTGTTATGCACTCATGTTTGTATGTTTATGCTTGTTTGGATAATTGTTGTTTGATTGTTTGGTCGATATTTTGATATGCATTACAAACTCATTAACAACTTAACAAGCTGAAAATTTGATGGTTCTTTAACATTAAGTGATTTATAAAAGGTTATTAAAAGGATTAATGGTTTTAATAAAAGAGGTTTTATTAAAAGTGAACCATAGGGTACCTGGTATTTGAAAGCATGCAAATATAAGGTACATAGAGTTTTCTAAACTAAGATTATGAAAACTTAAATTCCTTTTAAACAAGTTTAACACCATCCTTTTGCACAACACTTGAGTCATTTGGAAACTCTTAATGGGATAAAGGTCACCTAACCATTTTGAGGGAACTTGTGATTTGAGGTGGGAATTCCATATTTGTGGGATAAAGGTCACCTAACCACTTATGTTGGAAAACTCACATGTGTGTGCAAGTAGGGTAACTTGATTTGCAAACCATGTTAAATGGATCACCTACAATATGGTTTACAAAGGTGTTGATGGGATAAACATGCCGACTATACATATGATGTTTTAAGTCGATCCCATACCCTAGAAGTTGCAAAGGGTTGCAATTGTCAAAACGTTGACTACCTTGTTAATTTAAATAATGGGATAAAGGTCACCTAACGAATATTTAAATGTAATGTTGGATTCAAGATTTAAAATTGTGTAAGACACTTAAAAGGGGTTTTAATTATTAAAATATGAACATATCGAAATTACTAAAATTGAATTTTGTTATATTTTGTAGATGGCCACGAACAATAATGATAACAATGAAATCTCGACCGCTCACTCACTAACACTAAGAACCATTCTCCAATAGGTGCGTCTAAACCATAATAATTTTATTGATTGGTTACAAAACTTGAGAATTGTTCTCAAACAAGAGAAACGATCATACATTTTAGACGATCCAATTCCCGATCAACCTAGTTGAGTCTGTGATTTATTCACTAAGGCATTTTATTCAGTCAGATTTAATTTTCTAGTTGAGTCTGTAGGCATGATTAACTTAGATTAATCAATTTAAACAAACAAAATACTATGTGTAATGATGTTTCTGCATGACATGGGAAATGATAGTACACTATATCTTAGCTTTATTCCGAATTCATTAATAAACAATAAATCAAATCAAGTTTCTTGATATGTGAGTAGATTCATCTTGAGTGGAAACTACCCTAAGTGCATGCCAAACATAATCCTAAATGATTGTTTGTGGGAAACATCATTTTGAGAATACAAGTGAGTCTTATTCAGATGTGACCAAATCACTCATCTAAACACACTATGTATCAACAATTTATAATATCTATCTTTGCAAATCATACTCTCTGTTTTGTGTAAACAAAGACTTGGGTTTATGATCACCACACTTTATATCATTTATCAAATGTGAAAAGATCATGATCCTCGTCATCCCTCTGTTTTGTGTAAACAAAGACCTGGGTTAAAGGCACCTCTGTTTTACGTGAGTAAAGACTTGGTGACCTGATGATGATCATATCTAAGCTCTCAAAAGAATCCTATGTGATAAATTGTAAAAGCTTCTACATCATTGCATTAATGAGATGCCAACTGCAGCTCAAGATAGAACTTATAACTTAAAGTACATAGTTCTTAAGTGTGAAAAACTGATGACTTGTCTTGCAAAGGGAGGACAAAATCTTTGTGAATTTAATGTGAAGCCCATAACAGTTTATTCCAAATCAATCTTAAAACATGATAAACAACATGCCTAGTTGATACATGAGCTCTTGTATGGATTTATGTGGACAATATACTTGCAATCTGAACTTTGTTTAGGTATCAATTCAACAAAATAACTCATCAGGAAGAGGCATAGTATTATAGTATGATCCAATCATATGTGAATATATGTCTGCTCATCATCACACAGTTAAATGTCACTCGTGTTATTCTTCTTAGGAGTTTATGATAAATGCTTAATGCCATCATTAATCACAAATTTAGGGGGAGTAGAAATACATGAATTTAAGTTTTTCAATTAACAACTTTGTCTATTTCATTATCAATTTGAAGGAATTGGAATCTGATCACCATCTTAGCTCCTAGATACATGAAATTTTTTTTAAAATCATTTTAAACTTTCTTGTGCTAAATTTTCATGTATACAAAGTCAACAAGGTCCAAAAGTAATAAATGGTTCTAAGCAATAGACTTGGACCATACAACAATAATTCTCAGCATCATGACATCATAAGCATTAGTAGAAGCTACTGTGCTATCATAGGCATTAGCAAAAGCAATAGTGTTGGAAATTTACATTTTTATGTGTAGATTGGTAGACTATGGATGAATAAAGATTAACAAATAATTTAATTTCATAGTTAGGTAATCTGTGAAAATGTAAGTTATATTTCATCAGTAGATGTCGTTAAGTCATCCGCAAATGATTTATGAGATCCGTAGATAATCTACGGAAGAATTTGTTGAGGGTCCCACTTCTTTAATGTGATATAATTAAGGTGTTTGAGAGTATAAATGATGTTGTTTGACTTCAAACATCATTATTCGCTTTTTCAGTTCACTTTTTCAGACCTAGAAAAACACACTCTCAACAAACTTTTCCCTCTTTCATAACATTAAAATCTTACAAAATCAAAACAATAAACAAACATATATCTGTGTCCTTAATCCGATGGTTTCAAGGTAAAACATGTCATAATATTAAAGAATGTGTTTGAATTTGGCTTTAATCTCACAACTGTTATTATTCTCATATCAATAATGTGATTCTAACGAAATTTTTTTATGAACATATGGATAATCGATTTGCGAGAGAATACAATGTGTGTGCTTTTTTAAACCCAGACGAGCCGATTTCAGAAGGGTGTCAAGATATTATTCGATATCTAAGAAGATCTAGGCTGTTCTATGCCTTATCAGCAGATCCTGTGATTCACCAAACGCACATCACTGATTACTGGAACTCTGCCCAAATAGAGGAAGATGGTCGAGTTATTATTGTTGATGTGAAGAATCGAAGGCTGAAGATCGATGAACAAACAATAAGAAGGGTTCTTGAGTTGGGAGATGTTGAAGCTGGTCATCCTGATGTGTTAGAAAAAGAATACATAGAGAAAGTTTTTCTCCTGATGGGCTATGACGGTGATTTCGAGAAGGGAGAAATCAAGAAAGGAAGACTCTACAAGCCATACAGATTTCTCTGTCACACTTATCTAAAGTGCATATCAAATACAAAATCTGGTCTTGACAGATTTTCAAGGCATATTTCTTCTGGGATTACTGGTGTCTTTGAGGGAAGAACCTACAATTACTCAAAGCACATCTTCAACTGCTTATGTGAGCACATCAAAGTGCAGAAGACTGATAAGATGTATTTGTTTCCAAGGTTTCTGCAACTGATCATTAATGCTGATCTGCCTAGAACTATAGTGGAAGGTTGTGTGTTTGATCAAGCTCCCCTTGGCAAATCTATGCTGAATAAAATATCTGGGAAATATGAAGGAGGAGACATGCCCATGTTTGCACATGTGGTTTATGCTACTGCATATATTCCTCAAGAGCTTCTGTGGGAAGATCAACATGAGAACTCTCCAACCAACTCTGTTTAAGATACTCACTCACAGAATACATCACCCATACATCAACAATCTCATCCATCTCCATCCCAACCACAATCCAAGCCAGCCAAAACACAGAACCAATCTCTCCAATCCATCATCAATCACCAAATCAACAACAAACATCCCAACCACAATCACCAGCCAGCCAAAACACAGAACCAATCTCTCCAATCCACCATCCATCACCAAATCAGTTTCAGATGCAACTTTATCAACAACCTCCAAATCTAGAAAATTCAGCCACTGAGTGCATTTACACTAGGGAGACAGAGTTAGCCTCACAAGCAAGTACAGATAAACTGTCATTATCCAAAACTGAATCCCATGTACTTCCAAATGAAACTGAAACCAGTCTCTCCGGTCACTGATCATCAACAAAAACAACAACCACATCAAGAACCAAAAGTTTAAGTTATTGAGACCAGTTCAAGCTCGACAGGTGAAGCCCATAAAGAAGTAAAAGATGATGAGATTGCTTCTCAACATCAGGAAGGAGAAAAAGAAGCAAACTATGTTGATGTAATAGCATACAATGAAGAGGATCTAAGTGATTCTGACATCCCTTTCAGCAAGAGTTATATGGTTGCTGAATACAACAAGCTTGTACTAAAGTCCAACAATAGAAAGCAAAGAATAGAAGAGTTGAAGGGAATAATGAATGTAAAAGATGGAATGCTGATGCAAATAGAATCAAGAATCAAAAGATTGAGAGAAGATGTCGTGTGTAATAATGAAGTAATTGATACCCTTCTTCAACAAGACTCTGAACTCAAAGAAGAAGTAAACAAAGAGAAAGAAGAAAATGAGAAGCTAACAATGAAAATTGATCAAATCAATGACACCCTCTACGAATCAATCTGCTCTGTTGAGAAGAAAAGAAGAAGAGATTGATGAACTGAAAATGAAGATATGTGCTTTTGAATCAAACCAACTAAAGAAACCTACTGAATCTTCTAAACAACTCATTCAATACTCAAGGAAGAGGATGTATTTGGGACCAACAAAGATTCAAGTAATCAATGTTGAAGATTCTCCTAAACGATCAAGACATACCTCTTCTGAGCACACTCCTTCAATGGAAAATTTAACATCAAAGCAAGCTGCTATTGATGAATCTGAGAGTGATGCTGAATGGAAAGAGCTGGTTGAAGATGAACCTAACAAAGCTCAAGAAGAATCAAAGACTGATGTTCTTCTTACAACAAAAGACATCATGGAAGATAGGCCTGAATCCGCTATGTTTATGACCCTGATCAACAATGGATTTCCATATGACATGGTTGAAAGGATGATTTTGTCTAATATGAAGAACACATTGAAGGAGTCTGAGCTTGCAAGATTTATGATTCCTAATTGTGATTATGAAGCATTCACCACTTTCTAAGCCATTCAGAAAATCAAGAAAGATTTAGGCCATTGTGTCACTTCTAAACTCACCAAATACAATATGGTATGTTGGCTTCAGGGACATAATTACAAGGCTCATAAGCTTAAATAAAGAAGTGTTGGTGAACTAAGAAGAATGATGGAACATGTGATAATGTTGAAATTGATACTAGAGTCAGATTCAGAACTGAAGCTCCAAACCTATCATTTGAGCAACATAGCAAACTCTCTGTTGATCCTATAACAGTTAAACCTAAATATCAACACAAAGGCGAAGACAAACTGATCAGAGAACCAAGGGTAGTCATTCCTGGGAAAGTGTGGCCATTAGGGACAACTATTAGAGATATCACTAAACCGAAATCAACTCTCATAAAGCTATATGATCATATCACAACTCCCAGCTCTAAAGAAAAGAACATGATTATGGCCTGGAAATTTGATCCAGACTGGGATTGTGCAATTATCAAGAGAACCTCTAGAAGAATTCAATATTTACATGATACAGAGGCTGTGCTAAGACTTCATGAGAAAGACATCAAAGATCTGCAGAATCTTACAATGTCTAACTATCCAATTCACTCAAGGGGAAGAGATTTCTCTGTGTGGTGGGAAAGGTAAAGACAAAATTTAAAGATGATGTGATTAGAGAAGAAAAAAGAGAGGATGTTGAGCACAAAAGAAGATCAGAAAGAAAGAAAAGATCAGACACCAACTCCTCATTAGTTGATGATGAAATTCTAAGGAGATTTGGTTGTCCTAATAAGAAAACAACTGCAATCAAAGTCATTGGAGGAAATTAATACACTATTCCCATAACTGAGTAGGGATATGTTGAGAAAACAAAAGAATTGGTGTTATTGAGACCAAAATGCTTCATCCAAGCTACAAATCATTCATACATGATAAATTCTTCCCAAAGCTGACAGATAAAAAAGCTCAGAATGACTTATGCTTATACATTCACATGATTCAAGTTGTAGATAAGTTTCATGCAAAAGCATACAAGAGAAGAAGGTATAATGCTGGGATGCTGAAGGGAGCTAACATTGATAATATATCAGAACTAAGAATATTAGAAGAAGATGAGTTGGAGATTGTTAGTAATCAATGTGTTGTGGAAACACTCACAACTGAAGAAGAATTTTTGGGCCTAAGCATTGAGACTCTGAAGAGGATATGCAGAATGGAGATCAAGTACAAGTACGATGATCAAAAGGATGTTGTATCATACTTCAACTCAAAGATGGTGCCAAGGATGAAAGAACTTTCATTTTTGAAGAACTGATTGCAAGTATCTAAGCCTTAGGGGGAGTATTTTTAGGTGTAGGATGAGTAGATGTAGTCATTATGTATAGGCTTATACTTGAATTAATATCTATAATGAATGTTTGTAATTCATTATTGTGTATGCATTAAATGTATACGTTAACCCAATTATTTGTGTGTTGATTTATGTATAGTTGCAGGTACTAACATCATACTTGGTCAATTTATGAAATTGACCAAGTGTAAGAAACATCTATGGATGAACACTTTGTTCATCCGTAGATATGTTTCTTACAAGTAACATTACATCCGAAGATCCTCTCCGAATGAACAACCAGAACTGAAGAACAAGTTTGCTTCGGAAGTATAAGATTCATAGGGAAGAACAAAACAGCTACGGAAGACCAAGACTTCTACGGAAGAACAAATTTCTACGGAAGACACTATTCCTGTGGAGTCCAAACACTTGTATAATACAAGTGTTACAAGTCAACAAGTCAACAAGGCAGTTATGCAAATCCAGAGAAATCTGATGATTCCTTAACTGGCACAAATCAAATCCCAAGAGATCTTGTGTTTTCTATTACAGAAACATCATTGTCTATATAAATGGATCCTAGGTTTCGATTCAACGACGCTTGATTAGACGATTGATTGAAAGGCAACAACAACAGCAATACAACAAATCCACAAACAGCTAACATCACATCATTCTTTCAATCAAACCCTAGCAGCCGTCTCATCATCATTCATTCATTATTTTGTAATCATTAAGATATTTTAATGAAATACATATTATTCATGAATTGTGTTTCTCTTAGTGTGTTCTTGAATCTCCATTGATATTGAAATTTATTTCAAAACAATTAAACCATGCCAATGTTGATTCCACAAACGTTGACTTGTCTTCGACCAACACTAATAATTCTGGTCTGCAATCCTTGGATTCACACACTCCAACTTTGAATCTTTGTCAAAAATTTAAATTAGACTTCGTTTTAGACTCATTAGATTCGCAGGGACTCTAAATAGCACCTAATGTTCTTTAAGTCATCGATTATGTCCACTTAAGTCGTATATTTTAAAGAGTTATTCTCATTTCTTGATTTTAACCAATTATGTCATTTAGGGTTTGTTAAGATCATTCATTTGGATCGCTTTCAGTCTCACAATACATGTAGATGAATGAGAAATCATTTAGGATCACAATCAGTGGGTAATCACAATAACAGAATTTTGGGCAGAGTGTTTGTGTATGAGAGGTTTTTGAGAGCTTTGAAGGGTGGAAGGAATGCGACCAACTAACCCCTCTATTTATATTGTTTTAAAGACTAGACCTATATGCATGCTTCATTCATGCGACTGGGGTTCAGTCGTGCGACTGCCTTAGACTTTATCATCCAATCATACGATTAGTTCATTCTGGTGATCCAATCGCATTGTTGCCCCATACTCATGGTCCAATCGTGCGACTGTCTCATACTTATTGTCCAATCATGCGATTGGCTCATACTTATGGACCAATCATGCGATTGGCTCATACTTATGAGTTTGACCTCATACACTTTCACACACATAAAACTTTACCTTTTGATATATAACATTATGAACACAGATCATCTCAGACATGATCCTTTTAATTTAAAACCGTTTGATCACCTCAGACGTGATCCTTTTAATTTGAAAACCGTTTGATCACCTCAGACGTGATCTTTTTTATTTAGAACCGATTGGTCACCACAGACGTGACCATTTTTAGTGAGTGATTCATAGATTTCATCTAGTTGTATAGTCCGACTTTTACGTAACAAAAGACTAGAAAAATAGAAAAACAAATTGAAATTTAAAACAAAACAAGGAATATTTTTGTGTTTTTGATTTGAGATGAATTAAAATCTTTTAGAAAACGTTTATCAGATTTTTCTTCCTTGACAGAACATATTCAAGTTTATTTGATCATTTCTGGAAAGATTCATTATGGAATCATACAAATATATCATAATCATTTGGGACATTTTACTAAAACACTTTGATGCTAGATTCTTGTTTTGTCTGAAAGTCAATAGCACTTTGGGGAAATCATACTAGAGCTATAAGATGCACACAATGATTTTGACTATCAAGAGTTGCAGCCACGATGATTGTGAGTATAGTTGTCCACTTAAATCCATACAAGATTTTTGACTCACATTGGAGATGAGTTAGGTTTGATTATTTCAACAAGAATTTGTGGATCCCACACTTATATGGTAATGAACATTTGTCAAGATATTTTTAAGCGGTCTATAGGTACTTGACAAGAAGAAACTATTAGAAGAGATTACAAAGAGATGCCAAACCTCAAGTCAGTGCCATCGCACAGCAGAGAGACACAAACAACAATGAATTATAGAATATATAGGTTATGTTTATCCTCAGGTTAGTGCCATCGCACAACAGAGAGGCACACAACCGATCTTCTTGTTAGATCATTTATTTTTCTTTTGCACATAACGCACCAACAACATAAGTTATTAGCTTGATTGCACTTAGCAGTTTTTCCATGTGCTATGCTTATTTTTATGGTCATCCGCACACATTTATGGCGTTTAATTTGCTCATCACCCCTTATTGGAAATGTTTGATTGTGTTAACCAGGGATAGGATGAGAACCCACAGCAAGTTGAACAACTTAGTTTGAATTTAAATCACCAATGAGGTCTGCTTATCTATTGTGTTGAATCTGCCGACACATCATATAATGAACTAGCAACCTCTAGGTTTACTCTCTCTATATTACCTCAGTAACATACTACTTTTACTATCATTTTTACTTTTTTTGCTTAGACTCATCACACTTATACTTTGAATTTTGCATCTTGATCATTTAAGTCCTTTTGAAGTCCCAAACAATTTGTTCCCTGTGTACTATCATTTTCCATAAACTTTGAATCACCTCCCTCATTTTTTTAACTAAATAAATACTGCATGAAATTAAATACTAAACTAAACTATTCTCCCACTAAAATTCTAAAGTTGAATTCTGCTAATCTACCCTCCCGCATTTGTTTTTGGATTTTATTAGACAGGAAATAAAATAAAATAAAATAAAATAAATAAGACACTAAGAAAAAACATGTCAGGCTAAGAACTGCTTTCTTCTCGAATCACACCACTTTTCTTTTTCACGCCATTAACCTATAAAAGATATAAAAACCTAGGTTTGTCAAATGCTTTTGTGTAGAGGTAAACGCGTTGAAAATCCATATTAATTTTAACAACATCGATTAATTGCTTTTCAAAACAGTCACGTATGAAGGGATATTTAATACTGATGTGTTTTGTTTTAGGATGTTGGACCGGATTTTTGGTGACAACAATTGCAGCATAAATTATCAACAGAAATAAGGGTGTTAGAAAATTGGAAACCGTAGTCGTGCATTTTTGTTGAATCCAAATGATTTGTGAAATGCAACTTGCAGCAACAACATATTTAGCTTCACAAGTTGACAGAGCAACTATTGTTTGCTTCTTACACTGCTATGATATCAGGAAAAATACGTTTAACTCCGATGAGATTATTTACTTTTGGTTTTGCCTGATATCAGGAACAAAAACACGTGGCGTACATAATATCAGGACGAGAGGTTGCGAGATACATAAGAGATCCGATCATTCCCCTGTACATGGTGGCATAAAATAGATCACCATTTTTTTCGGGTGCCACGTCATGGTTCAGGGCAAGTGGAATTCCAGCAGCTGAAGCATTCTCCATCTTGAACCGACTAAGGATATCACCAACATATTTGGACTGATGTACAAAGATTCCTTTTGGTTTCTAATCCACCTTGAATCCAAGGAAGAACTTCATCTCCCCTATGGCTTTCATCTCAAACTCTACATTCATTACAAATTCAAATTCTTTACATAATTCTTCATTTTTGGAACCGAAGATTATGTCGTCCACATATATCTGTACCAACAGTAAATCACCATCATTTTCTTTGATGACTAACATGCAGTCAATAACCCTCTTTGTGAAAACCATGTTTCACTAGATGAGTTGAGAGTTTCTCATACGAGGCTTTAGGGGCTTGATGGAGCCCGTAGAGAGCCTTGTCTAGTTTATAAACTCTATCCCGATGATAAGGATCCTCAAATCCTTTTGGTTGATTGATGTAGACTATTTCACGGATTTCACCATGAAGGAATACAATTTTTACATCAATTGGTAAACTTTAATCTTCATGTAGGATGCATAAGCTAGAAATATATGAATTGCTTCCATCCGTGCCACAGGTTCAAACACTTCATTGTAGTCAATGCCTTCGACTTATCTAAACCCTTGAACTACAAGTCGAGCCTTATTTCTAATAATGACTCATTAGTCATCCTTCTTACACTTCAAGAGTCATTTAGTGCCAATCACCTTGCACCTTTTGGTCTGTCCACAAGGGTCCATACTCCTAACTTCTTGAACTATAGGAGTTCTTTTTGCATAGCACTAACCCATGCCTCATCACTTAAAGCTTCACGTATATATTTTGGCTAGAATTGAGATACCAAACATCGATAAGCACCATCGTGAAGATAACTTTTTTCCCTGACTGAGGCATAATCAGCTGAGTATAGCTAATTTCGTTTCTACACCCCCGCTAGTACATCCCCAATGATGTTTTCAAGGGGATGATGTACATTAATTCGAGATCTGGGAGTGGTGGGAACTAATAATTTATGATCCAAAATTTGAACCCTAGGTTCAGTATCTATAGCTATTGGAGTATGAGGTTCAGAAGTGTTAGAGGCATCAAGATCTAATACTTGTGTACTTTCATTGGTAGGAACCTGGTCCTCCTGGTCAATATTGTCAGTCTCAACTGCTTCATCATGAGAGGACGAGTCACTTACTTCATGCTCTCCCCCTGAATGACTAGAAGAATCGTCTAGTGGAACCGTGTTGTCGAGTCTTTTGGAGGAGTGTTTAGAACATCATACATCATTATAGCAGATAACTCATCATCAAGAAGAGAGGGAGATAGGTTGAAGGACATAAAAATCCATCATGGTCGAAGAAGAAGGAAGGTCCTTTTCCAGTAGGGGGTGGTGTATCTTTGAACATCAACATTGCACCACCCTTCTACTTGACCCGTTGAGTTGTTATAAACTCTCTTGTCTGGTATATTGTATCCGAGAAAGATACCTTCTTCAGCCTTCTCACTAAACTTTCAAGTCTGAGTTTTGTTTAGCAACATGCATGGTGCACCGAAGGGTTCAAGATACTCCATGTTTGGTTTATGTCACTGGAGCAGTTCATAACATATTTTACCATGACGTTTGACCACCAAGAATCGATTAAGAGTGTAGCATGCATTAGCCACTGCATCGTTCCATAATTGAATAGACAGTTTAGAATCGGCTAACATCGTTCTTGATGTCTCTATCAAGCTCTGATTCTTTATTTCAGCAACCCCATTCATCTGTGGAGTGTAGGAAAAAGTAAATTGATGTACAATTCCTTTCTCTTTATAAAATGCCTCCATCCACTAATTCTTGAACTCTGTTCCGTTGTTTGATCGAAACTGCCTTACTTTCAGCTTGTAGAGTGATTCCAAGGTAGTTACTAGATGTTTGAATGATTCAAATGTCTCTGATTTGGATTTCAGAATCATCACCTAAGAGAATCTTGAGTAATCATCAGTCACTACATAGCAGTACAGATGTCCAGCAATGCTCTTTGTGCTGACTAGGCCAAACAGATCCATGTGTAGAAGCTCGAGAGGAATATCGATAGAATTTACTTTTTTTTCCTTGTATGACTTCTTGGTCTATTTCCCTTTCTTACATGCTACGCAAAAATCGGGAAGTTGGAAATTCTTGACAGTTACTCCATTAACTAAATTATTCTATATCAGATGATTCATCTTCCTTGGATTAATGTGTCACATTCTCTTATGCCAGGAGATTGAATCCCTCTCTGTTGACTTTGACAAGAAGCATTGCACAGTGTTCTCAGTTATGGAGGCTTACAATAGATCCAAGACATACAGATCATTATATCTTGAAGCTGACATTAAAAATTTTTCCTCCTGGATAACATAATCCTTCTTTAACATGTAACACTTCTTCTTGTCAAACACAACTTTGAATCCTTTATCACAGATCTGGGAGACATAAAGCAAGTTGTTTTGTAGTTATTGAACGTAGTTGACCTTGTCAAACTTCACATTCTCATTTCCCACTTCACCTTGAGTGCTGATGTAACTTCCTTTTTTTCTAGCAAAGGATACACATCCCCCTTTAATTTGTTTGACATTAAAAAGGAGGGATGAGTTCCCGGTCATGTGCGTGGACGCCCCACTATCAACAATCCAGATATTTGTGATAGCACTATAGCGGGGACCCTGTGAGGAACTAGATGAGTTAGCCATCAACGCCATTTTAGACTCTTCATTTACTAGAGATTCTGAGTTCGTTGCTCTGAGCTCTTCCTCAACCAAATGATTTACCACATTCACAGCTTCTTTGGTATCTGACATCGCTTGCTCAGTTGTGATTTCACCTTCACTCGTAGATCCGTCATCCAATGCCTCAACACAAGCCATATTTGATTCACCCAGATACACAAATCGGAAGGACCAGTCCTGCCCTTCATCACCTTGAACAGTCAAAGCCTTTGTCTCTTTGCTTGAAGATGTAGTTCCAATCGTGTCTTTGTTTGATGGTTGAAAGTGGGAAATGGATTTCTAATCTTATCGGCAACTAAACCATCGTAAGACCATACAACCGCCACTAGAAGATCCATATGTTTTTTGGCAATTTCCACTGTAACATTACTGAGATTCTCGGTCATCAACTTTGTTGTGTTTGCTTCAGGAACTATATATTGGGTTCCAAACGACCCTAATATTTCGGTTCCTAAGGTACTGGTTTAAGAAGGTGCAAAAGAACAAGACATGAAAGCTATTTATAACAGTGCTCTTGAAACAGCTGGAGTTGCAACTGAGTTGTAGAGTGAAGGATTCTAAACATAGGATCCTTTCTTTGACTTGTATTTCATTCTTAATTTTGTCTCCCTTAACTTAACGATGAAATCATTTATGTCTAACATCACAAGAATGTCGTTTTGTCTTAGATTAGGCACAAATGAATCCCATTTATAAGGCAAAACCATCTGCAAAGCTTGAAACTTTATCTTCCATTGATGTTATCATACCATGAGTGTGCAACTCACTCATCAGATGGTAGAATCTGTCAATAATGTAATCCAAGCTCTCATTCCCTATCGAGGAGAAATTATCAAATTCCTTCTTGGGAGCTTTAGCCTTTAGTGCTTTGAGTGTTGCGTTTCCGTCATATCTCTTCTCTAATGCTTCCCATAACTTTTTTGCCTGCTTGTTCTCAGAGAACTGATTAAAGATGTCTTTCGTTATCAACTAAGTCAACAGAGCATATACTTTCTTTTCAGCATTGAATAAAATCTTTTGTGCTTCACTCATTCCTCCCAATGTTAACTTGACTCCTTTAGCACTGACTGGTACCATGCAACAAGTCTCAATGGATGTTAAAAGATTGGGATCAACTCCATTTATATAAATTTCAAACCGCTATTTCCATTGTGGATAATCATCTAACGTTATTAGCTTCGGTGGTTTATTGTGATTCCTATCTCATTTTCCAAAAGCAGAAGGTTCCGGATGCGAGAGTCCTTTCCGATAGTAAAGGAAGCAAAGTGATCTTCCATTGCTTTAAACTTTGTACCTTTAGAACATGATAGTTTCACTCATGCGAATGGACTATGAGTATGTGTCACTCGTGTGAATGAAGGGTGCGAATGAATTCAATCGTGCGATTGGATTCAGTCAATGATTGGAATCAAATGAGTGGAGTTGTTCAGTCATGCGAATTAGGGATACGACTGAGTTCAGTCATGCGGATGGAGTATACGATTGAGTTCAATCATGCGACTAGACCAATCATGGGACTAAAAGATGGTTTTTTTTGTAAAATTGAATATTTTGACACTTTAACACAAAAACATGATTTTCCCAGAAACCGTAATCTGTCGTATGATGAAAAACAAAACTTTATAGCATGCAAACGTCGAAAACACCTTTATAACAAACGTGGTGACTCTTTTGAATTAAAACGTATGTTTTAACACCAAAACTAATCGAATCCACGCGAAATCAAGAGTCAAAGCTATCATACCACTTGTCAGGATCGTGTAGGTATGGAATACTAACAGATTTTGCGTGAGACCATATCAAATAGTGTGGAATCCTATTTGATTGGTGATCCAATAAGTGAGAACGATAACCCGGTCAATATAAGAATGAACTTAACATTAAGAACGAGTAGGAATCGATCAAGAACAAACTTTGAAGTTGGATTAGTTGTCATGGACATTCCGGAGGGCTAGGGTTTATGAATATTTGTAAGTGTTTCGATAAATTATGAAGTATTCTGAATTGTTATCTTTTTCCACGAATTAGGTGGTATTAATAGGTTTGTAGTTTCCATTGGTACGAGTGAACCATTAGCTTGGTTCAGTCATGCGACTAAGTCATACGCATGACTGAAGGTTCAATCGTGCGACTGAGTCAATCTTATGTATCAATCATATGACTGATCCAGTCTCATGGTTCAGTCATGCGACTAGTCCATAAGCATGAATATACATGCGTATGGTCCATTAGCTTGAATACTCACCCCACTAGGTTGAACAACTTACTTAATCATTATTGACTATGAACCATGCACAACAACCTCAAACCTATTTAATAAGTTCATACATAAGGATTATGCAGGATCGTTGAAGGGTTAGTTACAACACAACAACACAAAGAGGAGATTTAACTAAACTGTTGGATCCTTTATGCCCAAGACACATAGAACATTGATGTGGTTAGTACGTTATGATCCAAGTCGGGTCATACCCAATAACAAGCTTAGCAAACACCAATTAACATTTAGTTGATGATATGATCATGCAATTAAATAAATACACCATTTTAGAAAATGGGTTTTCTAAATAGATTGTTTGTGAGAATGGACAACTTATAAGGATAATTGTTCATGGATATTATT
>BJCM01219681.1:0-19837 GCA_018326385.1 Flaveria bidentis | reverse complement strand
GGAAGCTCCAAATCTAAGAAGAAGGCAAGTGGAAAATTGCCTTCGGAAGATAAGTTGGTCTCGGAAGGAAGGAATACTTCCAAAGCACTAAAGTCTATTGCAGTGTCTGCAAAATCTTCCGAAGGTCCAGCCATCAAAACTTGTAAAGTCTTAAAAGCTTCCAAAGTATTGAAGGTCAAGCCCAAGCTTCCAAAGGTGGTGTGGAAGTCTAAGAAAGACCAAGTGACTGAAAATTCTCCATCAACAACAACTCAAGATCCTTCAAGCACAACCAGAGGATCTATTACTATTGCATTACCTTCTATTTTTGTTAGTGGGCCCAAGACAAATAAGGCTTGGGCTTCCAAATGTAACTAATCACTTTCTTTGTGTAGGGACAAGACAAGACAAACAAGAATGTCTGGATCAGTGATAGTGGCTGTTCCAGGCACATGACAAACAATAGGTCACTACTCCAGAATTTTGAAAGGATTGATGGAGGACGAGTTGCTTTTGGAGGAGAAGAAGGTGGTTACATTTCTAGAAGGGGCAAGGTCATAAATGGTAAGCTTAGCATTGAAAAGGTAAATTTTGTCAAGGATCTTGGGTACAATCTTTTTAGTGTATCCCAATTTTGTGATCAGAGTCATAACATGCTCTTTATTGAGCATGAGTGCATTGTTCTCAAGCCCGGGGTGATCATTCCTCATGAGCATATTCTCGTCAGAGCCCCGAGGAATAGGAACATGTACAAGATGGACTTGCAAGAAACTTCTCCCTCTAGAGAAGTTTCATGTTTTCTAGATGAGTCTTTCCTATGGCATAAAAGAATGTGCCATGTAAACTTTAAAAACATGAATAAACTAATTAAGAATGATTTGGTAACTGGAATGCCAAAGAAAGAGTTTACAAGTGAGGATCATTATGTTGCATGCTTGAAAGGGAAGCAACATAAGGTATCTCACAAGCCTAAGGAAAGAAACTCCATCACTACACCCCTACACTTGTTACATATGGATCTCTTTAGCCCCACCAGTGTAATGAGTCTAGGAAGGACCTCTTATTGTTTAGTGATCATGAATGACTTTACAAGATTCACTTGGCTCTTCTTCCTTAGAACTAAGGATGAGACTCCTGAGATTCTGAAGAATTTCATCCTAAAGATTGAGAATCAATCTGATCACAATGTTAAAATCATAAGATATGATCAAGGAATTGAATTCAAGAACCAAATCCTTGATACATTTTGTGATGAAAAAGGTATTACAAGACAATATAGTGCTCCAGGGACTCCTCAACAAAATGGTGTTGCTGAGAGGAGAAACATGACACTTATTCAAGCTACAAGAACCATGTTGTTTGACTCTAAACTAGCTATCACCTTCTGGGTAGAGGCAGTCAACACTGCCTGCTATGTGCAGAACAGAGTTTTAGTGGTTAAGACTCATGGCAAGACTCCTTATGAACTTTGGCACAAGAGGAAACCTTTCATTGGGTTTCTCATGTCATTTGGATGTCCTTGCACCATCTTGAATACCAAAGATCAAACTGCCAAATTTGCTGAGAAATCAGATGTTGGACACTTTATTGGATACTCTTCCCAAGCTAAAGCTTATAGAGTATACAATCTCAGAACTAGAGTTGTTGAAGAGTCAACCAATGTGACTTTCAATAAACACACACCCTGTGTAGCTGGTCCTGGTCCTGATTGGCTATTTGATCTTGACTTAGTTACCAACTGTTTTAACAAATCTTGTGAGATTGTTTCCGGATCTACAAAAAATTTAAATACAGGTGATCCTAATCCAAGATTTGAGTTCAAGTAACACATCTTCAACTCCAGTTGGAACTACTTCTGCAAATGAGGTTTCTATCAACACCACAATAACAAACTCAGCTGATACATCTGGGATGCCTTCAAATTCCAGCTTAGAGGCTCCACAACCAAATAAAGATGGATCAAATGTAGAAGAAAACAATGGAGGTGGTGACAGTGATCAAGAATTTCTTGATGTTGATAACCACTCCATAGATGACAACATCAATGATGTCACACACACATTAGATCAAGTTTCTCTTGATAAGTGTGCTGATGTAGTGGGTGAAACATCTATGCTAGATCTAAATTTTTCTAATTTAGATCTCTCTTAATAACTTGTTGTGATCCCTCAACTAAGGATCCAAAAGTCTCACCCCACCATAAATATCATTGGAGATGTTGTCACAGGGGTAAGAACAAGATGACAAACCCATGAACCAAATGTTTGTCTTCACTCTTGTTTCTTATCCCAGATAGAGCCAAAGAAAACTAATGAGGCTCTAAAGGATGAAAGTTGGGTTGAAACTATGGAACAGGAGCTGCTTCAATTCAAAAGGCAGAAAGTCTGGATCCTATGTCCTCTTCCTCATGGGAAGACTACCATTGGAACCAAATGGGTGTTTAGGAACAAGAAGGAAGATAGAGGTATTATCATCAAGAATAAAGCTAGACTAGTTGTTCAAGGGTACACACAAGAAGAAGGGATTGACTACACTGATGTCTTTTCTCCTATAGCAAGACTGGAAGCTATGAGGATATTCCTAGCATTTGCTGCATCCAAGAACTTCAAAGTCTATCAACTTGATGTAAAGTGTGCTTTTCTATATGGAGTGATTGATGAAGAAGTGTATGTTAAACAACCACTTGGTTTTGCAGATCCTGATCATCTTGATTATGTCTACAAGCTTGACAAAGCTCTTTATGGGCTGCATTAGGCACCTAGAAAGTGGTATGAGACTCTATCTCAGTAACTCTGCAAACATGGATACAGGGGGGTACTATAGATGGAACTCTCTTCATTAAAGGATAAGGAAATGACTTGATGCTAGTTCAAGTATATGTAGATGACATCATCTTTGCTTCAACTAATCTAAGGATCTGCAAAGACATTGAGAATCTGATGAAGGATAGATTTGAAATGAGTACCATGGGGGAACTCAATTTCTTTCTAGGAATTCATGTGAAGCAAGTTGAAGATGGCATCTTCATTAGTCAGTCAAAGTATGTTCTAACATACTCAAGAGGTTCAACATGACTAATTGTAAGATTTCTAAGACACCCATAGCAAGAAACCACTCCCTTGGACCTGATCTTGAGGTGGAGTGTGTGGATAAACACCTTTACAGGGCTATGATTGGGTCTCTTATTTATCTTACAGCTAGCAGGCCTGATATCATATTTGCTACACGTATTTGTGCAAGATATCAAGCCAACCCTAAGATGTCTCACCTTATCACTGTCAAGAGGATTCTAAGATACCTCAAAGGTGCTTTAATACTTGATCTGTGTTATCGTAAGAATTCTAACTTTAATCTATATGCATATACAAATAGTGATTATGGTGGTTGCAACATGACTGCAAAGTCTACATCTGGGGGATGTCAGTTTCTTGGTGGAAAGATTGTCTTATGGCAATGCAAGAAACAATCCTATGTCTCTGCATCAACTACTGAAGCTGAATACATGGCTACCGCAAGCTGATGTGCTCAAGTGCTTTGGATTCGGAAGCAGATGCTGGACTATGGGTTAAACTTCAAGGAGACTCCCATTCACATAGATAACATCGGTGCTATTTCTTTCACAGAGAATCCTATGCAGCACTCTAGGACTAAACACATCAACATCAGGTATCATCTAATAAGGGATAATTTTGAAAATGGATTAATTAAACTAGTCAAAGTTCACACAAATGAACAATTTGCTAATCTGTTTATAAAAGTTTTTGATGAACAGAGATTTAAATATCTAATACCAGCTATTGGGGTGATAAACTTTGAGTAGGTTTTTCTTAAAACTAATTCTTATTATTTCTTAATATCTGTGTGTCCTAAGTTGTCTAGTTCATCACTTTCATAAGCTCTTGTTTTCTTTGGATAAAAATATTTTTGAAGACTTTCCTTAGTTTTTTGAAAATTTTTTATCCTTCGGAAGATATTAACTTCGGAAGAAAATCATGCCTTCAAAACAAATAACTGTCTTAGAAATTTACCTTTGGAATAAATTTCTGAAATATCTTCTGAAGCTTAAATGCTCCTCTCAGACACTTATATGTTTTCAAGGAAAATTCTCTTCTGAAGCAAATTAACTTTCGGAAGCTTTGTTCTTTTAGAACAAAGCATTCAAGTCTTAATTTTTCTTCCAAAGCAAAATTTTCACAACTCTCACGAAAATCTTTCGAAGTTATTTTAGCTTCGGAAGCTTTTTCATTAAAACTTCCAAAGATAATTTACCTTCGGAAGCTTTTTGACTTCCAAGAAAACTACTTTTTGAGCAAAAGTAAACTACTTTTTCCGAGGTGGGACCGACATCCAGATTTCAAAGTTTATCCTCTTTCATTAAATTTATCTGAAATCCTTTTTCATATTTAAACCCAACGGTTTCCCCCTCTTTCTATCATCTCCTTCTTCCTCTTGACCTAAATCCCCAAATTTCTCTTTGAAATTTCATTCTTTCTTTTTTCTTCATCCTTAAGCTATCTCAAAATGGCCAACCCTCTTCACAAAAATGATCCAAACTATACCATGTAGTTACACAAACAACATAATCAGGTTGCTCTATTAAGCTCTGAGAAAGATCCCCATTTCTCAAAGGTTTGCCATTTCTTAGCTTTATCGAACTATTTCACCTCCCTGACCATTGATCCTCCTGTTTATGAGGATCAACTGCTAGAATTCTGGAAGACCTGCCAAGAGGTCGTAATGGACGGGGAGAAGGCATTGTCTACCACAATGCAAGGAAGAACAATCTTCATCACTCCGGCCATCATCAACATGCATCTTCAGCTGGATGATGAAGAAGGTGAGGTGTTCTTTACCATGGAGGTTGTCAACCAGTCCTTTGTGCAGATGGGATATGAGGGAGATTACTCTGTCAAGACCTTCAGGAAAGAGAAGGTCTCATCCAAATGGAAATTCCTGCTCCATGTGGTTATCCATAGCTTATCAAACAAGCATGGTGGATGGGACCAGATTCTTGAGGATCTCTCCTTCATAGTCCATGGGATGGTTCAGGGAGTCAAGTTTAGGTATTCTTAGTTTGTTTATACTAATTTGCTTGCAAACTTGCATTCCTTAGAGTATTACATGTTCCCTAGATATGTTTAATACATTCATAACTGTGAACTAGGCTCATAGTTAAGGGGAGCAACTAATATTCTTAAATTGGGACAGGTGAAGCCTCACATCTTCAAAATAATGCGAAAGCCCACTGTTGGCTTCTCTGGGGTAGAAACAGCCTTGGTCCCAAAAATGTTAGAGCTCATTGCTCAAGGTGACAACCTAGCAGCACCAGCTAGTGTTGAATCCACACCTTCTACTTCCATATCACCTAAACAGCCACAAATCACCCTCACCTACAAAAGAAAACACAAACAAACCCCTACTCAGATTATTTAGTCCGTGAAGGCCCCTGTATACTTACCCACACAGGAAGAAGTGGGCACTAGAGCTCCTACTTCTCCTAAGGAGCAAACCACTCCCATTCCTTCTATAATCAGTGCTGAGGTTCCTCATGCTCATCCTGATGAGCTCATAAGCCAAACTGCCTTAAGCCATCACTCTGAGTCTCAACACTCAGGTGATCAACCTTCAGGGTACAGTTACCACCCCCAACCTTTAGATCTTAACCAACCAATCCCAAACCTTGATTTCTATACTGATGAAGATCTAGGTTTCAGTGAGCATCATGATTCTCTTTTCTTTTCCCTTACTCAAAGAGAGATGAATTCCCTTGAACATGTTCAGGATGTCCATATGGAAGAGGCTCTCACTTCTAAAAGTGATTACATTATTAAGACCTCAACCATGGCAAGTCAGCCCACTGACTTCTCAACTGAGACTGTTAGTGAGCAGCGGAAAACCAGCAGCCAAGAACCTAAAGCTAGTGATGAGAGAGAGGACTCTGCTCTAATCATCTCATCCCCTAATGATTCTTCTAATGAAGATGAGGTGAATCTAAGACTAAAGGTGCAACAACTGTCTAAAACATGCACCTATTTAGTCTCCAAGGTTAGTCACCTTAAATCTCAAGTGACTATTTTGCAAAACAGGGTCAATGATCAGCAACTTGAGATTTCATATCTTAAGGATAAACTAGCTGGGAGACCTTTAAGAGGAACTTAACCAGGAACACAAAAACCTGTGGAGGTGATTGACCTAACTCCTAGCTCACCTATGCAAGTGGGTGATGCTACCAAAAAGGGGGAGAAAGTCATCAGTATCCCAGAACCTAGGAGTTCTTCAGAGAGTATGGACATTAAGGATTCACCATCCTCACTTGCAATTATGCCTACTCAGCAAGTTCCTCAAGTTCATATTGATATGGACTCCATAGACTCCTTAATACAGAGTCTGTTTAAGGAAGGGATACCAAGGACTATGTCATCTCCACCATCTTTAAATCACATCATTGGGTGGAGGTATGACAGCTACAGAAAAGCCCTCATCATTCTTAGAGTTCAAGGGCAACAAGAGATCTTCAACTTTCACACCTTGAACTTCTATGAAAGTCTGGATCTAGTCACAATGCCACTTGTCAATCCAAGCCAATCAAGACAAGCTGACAGAATGGCTCAAAGAATCCAAGACAGGATCATTGCAGAGTTTAGCTTCAGAAGAAGACTAAGGCAATCGGGCTATGCCATCGGTCAACTGGATGTTGAGGTAGATCCTAAGATTAGTTTCATAGGGGACACCTTGACTGAAGGCCTAGTGGCAGAACCTAAGAGCCATGTCTCATCAACATCAACTTTTGTAGTGATCCATACCCTTTTTAAGACGCCTGCTAGTGAAGGTGCTTCTCAACCTCTCTCTGGCTAGAGCTCAGAAGCTACATCAAGCAATGAAGGTCAAAGCTCTCTCCATCCTGAGTCACAAAGGTCTGTGAGTGACAAAGTGAAAAGAAAGATGACATCTGAGGAGATTAAGGAGCAGAGAGAGAGAGAGAAAAAAAAAAGAAGCTGAGGGGAGAAAGTTCCTCTTCTGGGTCGGCAAGACTCATGAAGACTGCAATCAGGGTTGTCCCCAGACCAAACACTCCGGATGATGAGTTGAGGGTAGTTAGGATAAACTACTTGCAGACCAGGAACTATGACATTGACAATGTCATTTCTCTCCCCTTAGATGAACTAAATGAACCAGTTGACATGGAAAGGTCAAAGGAGAAGAAAGAGGCAGAAGATGCAGAGTTAATGGTTCAGATGAAAGAAGACATAAGAAAGAAAAGACTATATAAGCATATGCCTACTCTCTCCCCAGTTCAAGAAAGTCCTGTACATGAGGATGTTGTTTAACAAGAACCTCAGGTAGATAAAGAAGAAGACAAGATCAAGATGATCAACTACCTGAGTGCCACAGGCCTTTATCAGGCAGAAGCACTTCT
The DNA here is from genome assembly GCA_018326385.1 of Flaveria bidentis. NCBI lineage: Eukaryota > Viridiplantae > Streptophyta > Magnoliopsida > Asterales > Asteraceae > Flaveria > Flaveria bidentis. Next base: position 12,441 of record BJCM01219681.1, on the reverse strand, counting down.
TCCCTTATCGTACAACTATGTTGAGTTTTAGTATTTTAAACAACTTGAACTTGAGATAGTCAAGGAAAGAAAGACAACCAAAAGAAAGATAAGGGAAGAAGCTAGTAAATCAAGAGCCATCATCTAAAAGAACATGAAGAAGTCTGCAGGCAGTCAGAGGATGATGAGCTTCTTGAAGCTATATAGATTCTTCGAAAGGAGACTTGGCCTCATGTCTCTATCCACTATGGATGAGCATATCAGGGTGATCAAGCAGAATATAAAGAGTGGAGAGTTGATTGACTTACACTCCCCTCTAAGTCAAGCTGGACCTGTAGTGGAGGTTAAGGTTGAACATCCAGTGACAACATAACCCGGACCTCCTGCTGAATCTCAGCAAGCTTCATCTAATCCATAACATGGTTAACCTCCCTCTCCTTCTGAATATGTGAGAAAGGAAGTCCCAAATGAGAAAGACAATGAAGATCAATCAGGTGCTGCAGGCTAGTCTTCTCTGTTAAAAGGAACAAAGAGAAAGAAGAGGATTGCTTCAAAGCCAAAGTCTAAGAAGATGAAGGCTACAACCTTTTCTGAACCTCAGGATGAATCAGAACATCCTGAGGATGTGCAGCCAGAGGATGCTACATCAGCTCCCATTCAAACATCTCCTCTAGCATCAAGAAGACCCATCTTGTCCAGGACATACACCACAAATACAGAAAGATGGCATGTCATCGGAGATCAAGGCATTTAAGACATCTACACTTGGCAAGACATGTTTCAGTTGCCTCTGCATGATCTCTTTGACATGAGAAGACATTTTGACAGTCTGAAGGATCCTGATCACCTCATGAAGAAAGGAATGGTGATTATCCTAATGATGACTGTTGATATCTGAAGTCTACTAGTGTTTTGGTAGCATCATGTCTAGAGAATATATGAAGAGGCTGATGCAACCTAAACACCCAAAGTCTCTCCTGCATGCTGCACAAGTACATTGAAGAAGAATGCTTCATAAGTTTCACAAATGCAACAGAAATATTCTAAGTGTGAAATCTTTCGAAGCCAAGACCAATATCTTCCGAAGCCAAAGATGAAGTCTTTCGAAGCTTCATAGACAAAGTCTTTCGAAGCTCAACACTTGAAGATAGATTTCTTCCGATGACTTTTAACAACATGCTTTATATGATGTACTTTTCCATAAAGCTGGACCCCTTTCTGCTGCAACTCTGTAAAGTCACCAACTTACCTGAGCTGGTGAAAAGGTCCATGCTTTTGGTAACTGTACATTAAGGTCTTGGGTCTATAACTTTCTACTTCATATACTTTATCCTTTTTGTAATAGATAAGGATGTGAGCTATGGCATGTTATAGTCACTAGTCAAAAGGCAATCTGCCTTTTGACTCTACAATTGATTTTATTTTGTGTCTAGTCAATTGTATCCGGCTGGCCTTCAAAGTATGGCCGGCTGTAGGATGTAGTATAAGTATCTCAGGTTCTTGCAACTTTCTTTTATGCTTTGTAACACTTATAATAGAACTTGGGAAAGCAATATACTACAATCTTGAAAACCATATACTTGGCTATCTTGTTCTCTTGTTATGTCTCTTACTTACTTGTGTTCTTAGTATCTTCTATTATGGCTAATCTAGTTCACTGTTTGATTAAGTTTAATTTTGTTCTCCTCTTTGTGTTGTTGTGTTGTTAGTGACCCCCTTCAATGGTCCTGCATGGACCAACAATATGGTATCAGAGCCTTAGTTCTCATGATTTGTTGAGTTACTGGTTGTTTTTGTTCAATATTAAGTTTTCATCAATTTTAGATCAAATTCATGTGCATTTGACATGGAATTTGATTGATTTTTGTTGGTTATTGGTTGGGGAAGTCCTGTTAATCATCAGATCTCAAATCTATTGAGTGATTGAGGAATTTAGATTGATTTTGTCTTGAATAAGCTTTTCAGCTTCGTTCAACAAAATTACATGTTCTTCCTGCAAAATTTCAAGTTCTTTCAGCGAAACTATTGGTGTTATCTTTATTGAGGTTGTTTTTTTATTGTCCTATGAAACTAGTTATTTTGATTGAAAGTTAAATAGTGCTCATGAGTGATTAACAAACGAAATAGCTACAACAAGTATTATTGAACGAAAGTTCAAGCTTGTTTCGTCCGAATTTATCGGCGAAACTAAGCTGTTTTAGACATTTGGCAAGCGAAACTACTACCGAAATTGTCTGCGAAACTACGACAACTCAGCGAAACTATTTTTCTCAGTGAAATTGTCTACGAACTTACCTTTCTTCAGCGAAACTACTTCATTTCCAGCGAAATTGCCTATTCTTTTGCCGAAATTTCTTCATTTCCAGCGAAACTACCATGTCAAAGTTAACCTCCCTCACCCTAGCTGATCTTGAAAGTGTAGCTCCTAATAGACTTCCGAGACTCATTAATGAGGATAATTTCGAGGATTGGAAGAGATGTCTCAAAGTCTTTTTCTTCTACATTGATCACAATCAATGGGAATCTATTATTTCTGGTCCTCACATACCAACTGTCACCGTTGGTGATGTTGTATCTCAAAACAAGGACTCGTCTACTTTCACTGAGAAGGATTTGAAGCTAATCAATCATGAATAGAAAGCTTTTGGAGCATTAACTCTTTGCCTTGCACCAAACATCTACAACCAATTTGCGGAGCATAAAAATGCAAAGTCCCTTTTCAATGCTCTATGTGAGTTCTATGATGGAAATGATGAACCAGTGAAGGATAAGAGCATTTAAGCAGAGAAGGATTCAGCTCCTTTGTGGGATACAAGAATGAGAGTCTCATAGATCTCACAAATCGCTTTCTGATAGTTTCAAGCACACTAAAGATATACGATGAAAAACTTTCCAACAGTGAACAAGTAAACAGATTGCTAGATTCCCTCCCACCTCAGTGGAGTCTTCAGGTGAGAATGCTAAAGCAGCAAAGTGGTTTCACTGATTACAAGCTGATGGACATCATCAATAAGCTTAAATCCTTTGAGTTGGACATGAAGAGAAGGGAATTTAACCAGACTATGATGCCTACATCTGGTTTTACTCAAAATGTTGCATTACTGTCTTCCACTACAAGCTCTCATATGCAGACATTGACTCAAGGAGGAGTGAATACTAGTAATTTTTTAGGAGGTAGTGGAAGTGTTGGGAGAGATCAGGCTAATCCAAAGGCAAATGTTGAAACTTTAGTTTCATCAGAGACAATGGCTTTTTTTGGTATGCTTGTTCAGAGCAATGAAGCATTAGTGGCATGAGAGTTGAAAGGCAAAGGAATGACAATTGAGGATATGTATCTCATGATCTAGATGAGACTAACATTCAGTGGCAAATGGCTATGTTGACTCTTAGAGCTCAAAGATTTATGGAGCGCACCAGAAGAAAGAACTTTGGAGGTCAAAGCTCTAACTCAAAACTGGGATTTGATAAGTCCAAGCTGAGTTGTTTTAATTGTAAACAACTAGGACATTTTAAACGTGAATGTCCATCAACAATTGTCACTGATTCTAGTAATACAGGAGTTCCACGATTAACTTCTGAGAGAGAAAAGGAGACCGCTTTGATTTCTAATTTTGATTGGAGTGTTGAGGTTGAAGAGACAAGAGTTGAGATTAATCATGCACTGGTGGCTGAAATTGTATGAATTTGATCCATTCATGGAACTTAAAAATGAGGATGAATTTGATCCATTCATGGAACTTAAAAATGAGGCTGAGTTGTCTGTGAAAGAGATAGGGAAGGAGGATGAAAGGATGAAAGAAGCTAAATTTGAAGAACTGAAAAAGGAAGGAAGTCCATCAATTGAGCAAGGAAAAGAAAAGGATGATGCTACTATCATTGTTGAGGAAAGCAAGTCAAGTACTCTAGTGTGCCAAGTCAAAAGGCCTTAGCAGCAGAGAAGGTGGTGATGGGACTTCCGTATGAGGTAATGCAGGACATGTGTTCTTCTTCATGTAAAATCATATTATTTAGGGTTTATAAAGCTAATAATTTACTAACTAATAATGGGAAAGATTTTAAAAGAATTAATGAGGAACTTAAAATCAATGAATCTAAATATTTTGTTAAACTAAACGAGGCTTTGAAAGAGAATGACCACTTAAAACGAATTTTTTTGAAAGAAATGTTGAGATTAATATTTTGACTGAAAGAGTTGCTCTTGCTGAATTTGAAACAAGCAAACTTCAGTTAAAGTTAGATAAATGGGCTATATCGGGAATGAGACATGATGATTTATGTAAATCTCAATGGGAGGCTAGGATAAAACAGGATTGGGATATGAAAATGTTAAGGTTTCTCCTCCCCATAGTACATATTGTTATTCTCCTATGCCTGTTCCTCATCATTCTAATGATTTCATCAAAACAGATGCTAAAAGCATGTCTGTAGGTTTTGAAGGTGTAAATCCTAAGCATGTTCGTGAGGACTACGACTATGGACCAACTAGTGGGCTTGGATGCACTAGTTTTAGTTCACCTGATTTTCAGCATTTTGTTTTAGATCATAAATCTAGTTTAAATTTTGTTTATGTTTCTAATGAACCTGTAACAGACACTGTCTCATCATGTTCTCACGATGTTTCTATTTTATCTTTAAATTTCTGCACGTTGTGATGATGTTTCTAGTTCTGTTTATGTTAATGGTGCAACTGATCTCACTACAAAGAATGACGAGAAAGATAAAACTAATTGTTTTGACAAATTCTTTTCTCACCTTATTCCATCTTTTACCCTAAAAAATATTTTTTTATCAAATAAAAGGGTATCAACTTCATCTGAAGCTAGCACAAGTGGTACTGGTATTACTCGTACTTCAGATGACAATTTATCTAGTCCTATAAATAACCATTCTTGTTTAGATAAATACAGACCTTGTGGCATGTATGAGACATACAGTGACATCAATTCAAATGTGTCTGGATGTGATGAGGAAATACACATTGATCACATTCCTATCTCATTGCATAACATACCTAAATTCAAACCACATTGTTTCAGGTGTGGTCAAGATGATCATATAGTTAAGAATTGTCCTGCACTTCATCATAAATATGCTAATAAGAATTCTTTTGGAAATAAATTAACAAAATTAGTTAATAATTTCTTCTATAAGAAATATGTCTCTCCTAAAACCAAAGTTATTCAAACTTGGGTTCCTAACTCACCCAGTTAACCTGATTCTTTCTATTATTGGAGGAGTCATCCACTAAGGTTGTAAACAGTGTATGACATGTGGATATTGGATGCTCCAGGCATATGATGGGGCTTAAAGACTTGTTGACCAATTATCGGATTACCAATGAAGGTTATGCGGCTTTTGCCGGTGGCAAAAAAGGAGGAAAGATGATTGGTCAAGGAGAAGTTTCCAATGGCTCTCTGACTTTAGAGAAAGTCAATCATGTACCTGAACTCGCATTTAATCTGTTGAGTGTTTCTCAGATCTGTGATAAAGATATTCATGTCTTGTTTAGATACGATGAATGTCTCTTTTTGAAATCTGAGATTGATATTCCAGAAGGAATGGTACTTATGCATGCTCCACAACAGAATGATACATATCTCCTTTATATGGGTTCAAGGGAGTCAAACTTTACTACTACTTGTCTTTTTTCCAAAGCTTCAACGTTTGAGTCTCTGTTATGGCATCCCAGATTGGGCCATGTTAACTTTAAAATTATAAACAAATTAGTCAAAAACAATCTCGTTATAGAGCTTCCTTTAAAAGATTTTTCTGTGAATGAAAAACGTATGGCGTGTGTGAAGGGCAAGCAACATAAGAAACCTCACAAGCCAAAACTTGAAAATAGCATAACTAGTCCTCTCGAGTTGTTACATACTGATTTGTTTGGCCCAATTAGTGTTAAATAAATTGCTAAAAAATACTTTTGTCTTGTTGTAACAGATGATTTCTCAAGATATTCTTGGGTGAGATTTCTAGCTCACAAGGGAGAGGTTGCTGAGGAGTTGCAGAAGTTAATACTTTCAATCGAGACAATAAGCAAGAGATAGGTTTTGGCCATTAGAAGTGATAACAGTACTAAATTCAAGAATCAGATCCTTGAATCATTCTATGCTCAAAAGGAATCATAAGACAATTTAGTGCTTCAAGGACGCCTCAACAGAACGGAGTAGCTGAACGAAAGAATCACACATTTATTGAAGCCGCTCGTATGATGCTAATTGCATCCTCGTTACCCATTATCTTTTGGGCGGAGGGGGCAAACTGAGCTTCATATGTTCTAAATAGGGTGTTGATAGTCAAGGACAAATTGAAGACTCCTCATGAACTTTTTTATAAGTGAAAGCCTTTAATTGGTTTCTTTTGACCATTTGGCTGCTCCTGCACTCTAATGAATACTCAATCACAGAAGACGAAATTCGATGTTGGGTCTGATGAATGTTACTTTGTCGACTACTCTTCTTCTCAAAAGGTTTATCGAGTATATAACAAGAGAACACGTATTGTTGAAGAGTCATTCTAGGTTGATTGGTAGGAATCTAATTCATCCAATGTTCGATCTGAACCAACATGGTACTTGGACTCTGATACGGTGTTTAACTCCTTTAATCTTCCTGTCTTTGATGATGATGCGTCCATTTCCAATGTTCAAACAAATATCATTTCTTCAACTCCATTACCTGTCATTCCTCATGCCCATTCCACCTCCTCAGCAAATGATGCAACTTGTGTTGATATTACATCGTCTTCATCTTCATTTGATCTTCCACCTTCACCTGCTTCTACTTCCCTTCCTTTATCACCAACATCTACCTCATCACAGCATGTACCATCTCTCTCACCCTCATCTACCCATCCACAATCTATCAGTTAACCATCTCCAATCATCCTACCTTTACCCATTGATTCCAAAACATTGAAAGATCATCTTCAGATAACATCATTGGATCTATCTCCGATGGAGTACGGACGCAGAGTCAATCTGGTTTGATTAACATTTGTCTCTTCTCTTGTTTTATTTCACAAATTGTTCAGAAAAATGTCCATGCAACTATGCAGAACCCTTGCTGGGTCGAATCGATGCAATTAGAGCTCCAACAATTCAGAAAACTCAAAGTGTGGACTCTAGTTGACCTTCCACCAAACAAATGCCCAATTGGCACGGAATGGGTTTTTAAGAACATACCCGATGATCGTGGCATTATGGTGCAAAACAAATCAAGATTGGTGGTGCAAGGATTCACTCAAGAAGAAGGGATTGACTATACTGAAGTTTTTGCTCCTGTCACCCGTCTTGAAGCAATAAGAATTTTTCTGGCTCATGCTGCTCATAAACAGTTCAAGGTCTATTAGATGGATGTTAAATGTGCCTTCCTTTATGGAGACATTGATGAGGAGATATATGTGTGTCAACCACCTGGTTTTGAGGATCTGATTTCCCTGACAAAGTTTATAAGCTTGACTGTCACACCCCAACCTTGACGGCGGAAATGTCGAGATATGAGGGTTAAGATCATTCACAGACTCAAATATAATAATTATAAGTTTTAAATGTAATATTACAATTATAAGTCACAAATAAGGACAATAACAATCCATAATAGGAAATAACTCAAGCCCATTCATTTATTTTATTAGGTCCATTCCAAGGGGTGAATAAGCTTCAAAGATGGCTTTCAAACTTACACATTTCCTGAAACATGTTAAAAATAAAAGGTGAACAATATGTTAGTGAGATTTCCATAGTTTTCAATACATAAGTATATAAAAGATGGCAATTCATGTCATAAGTTAGAGAACAAAGTAACTAGGGATGTAAGACAGATGCACAATCAAACCTTGACAGTTTACAAGTCTTAATGTTTACAAGTTTAGACGATTAGCGAAGTGTACTTGGATTAACCAAGCAGGCTTGTTAAGCCCATATATCTATGAAGTCGTCAGGCTAGCAATAGTTAATGATTGTATATACAATCATCAATACATGGTAATTACTAGGATCAACTAACCACAACATACAAGTGAATTGCCATAAGTTTACAAGAATCAAACGTTTTACAAGTGCAATGGTTATAATGTAACAAGTTTCACCCCAAAGTGTAAAAATATGAAAAAGGGGTATAGAAATACTCACATGGTCAAAAAATATATAATTGACGATTAGTAAGATTAATAATAAGCATCATTCCAACATAAATCGTCACGAGTCACCTAATTATATAATTACAAAACTTAAGTTAATACTAAATTCAACAAGTTGACGAGAACTAGGGTTTCAATTACCAATTTGTCAAATGATTATATTTAAACAAATGGAATAAATTTATATTTCCTGGAAAAATATATATATATATTTTTTTCAAAGTCGTGAAAAAAAACAATTATAATAATTTAAAAGGTTATATATAAAGTTTAAATAAATTTTTATAACTAAAAATTTATTACTATATAAACAAAGTTAATTGAAAAGGGATATTTGAACCAATAATAATTTAGTAATTATTATTTTCAATCCATTTTATTAAAAAATATTCAAACAAGCTTTGCTAAAATGTTTTATCAACAAAAACATTTTTATTTAAAGTTAGAAAAATTATAGAAAATCTTTGAAAGCTTTTGAAAATATTTGGAATTTATAAAAATAATTTTTATACATTTTAAAATTTTTCTGGAATTAGTTTTAGGCTAAAAAGCCTTTAAAAATAAAACATGAGGGTGCCCGAGTTCGAACCCGGGACCTCATGTTTAAGAGGGCAGTGTCTTAACCAATGAACCAGGGCCAAGGCTGTGTTAAGAGTTGTGTTTTAAAGTTTAAAAGAACACATCCCTAATGATTTCCCCCAAATCAAGAACCCTAGAATCGGGTGGATCCAAATCAACCAAAATTTGTTCTTGATAATGAAAGCAAACATGGGGCTTTTGTTCCCCTCTTGAAAACGAATATGTTGTTGTGTTGAATTACCCGAATAAAGATGGTTTGAAGATGGACACTACGTTGAACAGGTCACAGTTATCTCGGGTCCAATCAACGAGCAATTGTTGATGATAATCGAATTAAACTTAAGGGCAACTTTGAACTATGATCTTGATGCAAAGCCCTATCTCAATTTCTCTTTAATTTTCTCAGATTGTGGATGTTGATTGAGGTGTAGGTTGCGATGAAATGGTTGTTTCGATCGAGTTGTTTGTGTGTTTTCAGGAGAAATTGGCACTAATAATCGTTTAGGAATGACTAGATAATTGATTAGGTTTGTAATTAGGTTATTATTAGAGTTTAATGCTTCTTCGAACGGCTATGAGTTTAATGATGATTTCAGTTATGCAACGTTTGGGTTTGTAACTAGTGTTAGAGCTCAATTATAGTAGTTTATTGAGTTTGAATCAAGTTCCCAAATGGTTTAGGTTGGTTTGGGGTTACAGTTTGATGTGTTTTGTCGATTTTAAGGTCGTCGGACTCCGGTCGGAGCGTGGCCGGAGTTAGGGCCAGAAAAACAGGGGTTGGGGGGAACTTTAGTTTGGGTTTCAAATATTTACACAAATAGTCCTTGTACTTTCTTTCCTTTATTATTTTATGCTAAAACCTTCATTCAAAGTTTTAAAAAAATGACAACTAACCCCCCTAACTAAATTATTTTAAGTTTTTAAACATATTTTAAGATTATAAATTAATATTATTATTAATATTATTACTATTATCTTAGTTATTATTATTAGTATTATTATTATTATTAATTTTTTTAATATTCTTATCATTATTTGTATCTTTAATTATTAAACAATAAGTTTACGTTAATAAAACTATAAATTTTCAAATTAAAAGTTAAATGTAGAACACAATAAATCACTCGTGAGTTTCATAAACTATAGAATGGTCCTTACAAGAATAAATGACATTAACCAAGCGAACAAATGTGGGTATCTCTCCTTCATTTGGTCCTCACGCTCCCAAGTGAACTCAGCTCCACACTTATTCTCCCAACGAACCTTGAAAATTGGAGTAGTTATGGTTCTAGTCTTCTTCATAATACGATCCCTAATTTCAACAGGTTTCTTAACAAAGTGCAATGACTCGACGATCTGAATGTCTTCCAGTGGAACATGCAGACTCTCGTCGGCCAAACACTTTCTCAAATTGGAGACATGGAACACAGGATGAACTCCACTAAGGTCGGAAGGTAGTTCCAGTCTATAAGCCACTTTCCCAATCCTTTTTAGGATTTTTAAAGGTCCTACAAATCATGGAACCAGATTCCCCTTCTTTCCAAAGCGAATGACACCTTTCCACGGTGAAACCTTAAGAAGAACCATGTCACCAACTTGTAACTCCAACGGCTTATGGTGCTTATCAGCATAACTCTTTTGTCGACTTCTTGCTATTTCAAGGTTCTTGCGGATTGTGGAGACGTTATCGGTCATTTCTTGTATAAGTTCAAGACCAATGATGAAGTTTTCACCAATGTCGGTCTAGCAGATCGGTGATTGGAATTTATGACATAAAGTGTTTCGAATGGTGCCATCTTGATACTCGAGTGATAACTATTATTATACGAAAGTTCCGCGAGCGGTAAATGCGTATCCCAATCACCACCAAAGTCAAGGACACGTAGTCGTAGCAAATCCCCGAGGGTTTGAAGTGTTCGTTCGGTTTGACCATCAGTTTGAGTACTTAAGAGTTCTTGCATAGACGACCAAAAGTGCAAAGTGAAACGAGCGTCTCGATCGGATATGATGTGCAACGGCACGCCATGACGACTCATAATTTCGTCAAGGTAGATGCAAGCCAGTCTTGAAACTTTGTACGTGTCTCGTATTGGTATGAAATTTGTCGTTTTGGTCAAATGGTCGATAATCACCCATCTACTATCATGACCACGAGGAGTACGAGGTAACTTGGTTATGAAATCCATGGATATATGTTCCTATTTCCACATAGGGATTTCGGGTTGCTCAAGTAAACCACTTGGTCGTTGGTGCTCGGCTTTGACCCTTGCACATGTGAGACACTTGGAAACGTAGGAAGCGATATCTTTCTTCATTCCAGGCCACCAGTATTGACCACTCATGTCCATGTACATTTTATCGGAGCTGGGATGAATGGAATATCGAGTTTGATGAGCTTCGTTAATAATGAAGTGTCGAAGGTTATCACGATTCGGAATCCAAAGTCAATTCAAGAAGTTCCACATGTCGTTCGGTTTTGTCTCCAGTTGTGACCGATCGTTAAACATCAAATCTTCATCTTTCCCTTCGTCGGTTAATGCCGCTTGTTGAGCCTCGTGAATGCATAACTCGAGATCACTATCAATCCTTATGTTTTGAAACATGATAGTAGCCTCGTTAACAACAACATGTATCTCGATATCAATTCCCCTAACGTATCAAAACATTGTCTTCGATCTTGGATTTCTTGAAGTGAGACAGTCTTGTTGTGGACCTTGCGACTTAGCACGTTGGCTACAACATTCTCCTTTCCAAGGTGATAGCGAATGTCACAATTGTAGTCGCTAATCAACTCAATCCAACATCATTGTCTCATGTTGAGATCCTTTTGGTTAAACACGTGTTGGAGACTCTTATGATCGGTGTAGACTATGCATTGCGTCCTATAAAGATAGTGTCACCACATCCTCAAAGCAAAAACCACAACACCAAGTTCGAGATAGTGAGTTGTGTAGTTCACTTCATGAACCATCAATTGTCTTGACGTGTATGCTATGACTTTGCAAGCATGAGAACACAACCAAGACCATGATTAGAGGCATCACAATACACGGTAAAGTCATCGTTTCTATCTAGGAGTGTGAGAATAGAAGCATTACACAGCTTGCGTTTCAGTGTCTCGAAAGCCTCCTCTTGTTCGAGTCCCCATTCAAAAAGTCAATTCTTTTGGGTTAGCGCCATTAATGGTTTAGCAATCTTCGAAAAATTTGCTATGAACCTACAGTAATATCCCGCTAAGCCCAGAAAAGAACGAACCTCGGTTGGGGTTGTGGGAACACACCAATTTTTCACGGCTTCTATTTTAGCAGGATCAATGTGAATTCCTTGGCTATTCACCACATGCCCTAAGAATTGAGCTTCTTCCAGCCAGAACTCACACTTGGAAAACTTGGCATATAATTGTTCCTTCTTTACTAGTTCGAGAACTTGTCGCAAGTGCGTCTCGTGATCAGTTTTCGTCTTGGAATAAATAAGAATGTCATCAATGAACACAATGATGGGTTTGATGGACCATAATCAAAGTTGTTTAAACCATTTAAACATGAAAAACGCAGCGGATAAAAGCCCTAACATTATGATTCATAATCTGAAAATTTAAGGTTCTTTACTTTGTTTTAACAAACCGAAGAGCATAGGATCATTCATATGTGTTTGAACAAGCTATCAACAAGATATAACAACCAAAATAGAACAATGAAACTACCTTTCAAAGCTGCTGAAAATCGACTATGAACTACCTTCAAA
>BJCM01219676.1:0-27644 GCA_018326385.1 Flaveria bidentis | reverse complement strand
CACAGCGCCAAAGCTGAGTGCCTACGCCAAGCTCTACAAAGTAAAGAAGCATCTAAAGGTGTCTGGCAAGATTATAGCATGGGCTTATTTTGAGGATCTTAATGTATATGCCGTGAAGAGGGAGAAGGGAATCGAGTACTTCAGATTCCCACATGATCTGAACACTCTCCCTGGTTTTAAGCTCAACCAGCTGGCACACATGAACCTGTTGTATGCTGACCCCAGGAAGATGTTAGGCTGGTTTGAAGCTGCGTTGAAGAAAGAATACCACACTAGATGGGTTAACTTCAAGCCTCAACAACCTACGAGGTATATTCGAAGGTCAGAGGTGGACTTAAGGACTGGGAAACCCAAAGTGGTGTTGACGTGGAGTCCTCCGCGCACTATGTCAAAGATTCCTATGAGGGAAATGCCACAGGACTTCACTCCCCACTTCAAGTGGTGGTATTATGATTGGAGAACAGGAGAAGCGGTCATAGTATTGCAGAAAGAGCACCAAATGGAGACCATCCGAGTATTTGACCTAGTGTGGCTAACCAACCTGTCAGCTAGTGATGTTTATACTTTATACATGTGGCCATTATTCTATGATCCGTAGGATATCGTACAGGCCCTCCAGTTTCAAAACGTGATAAGAGTCTATTTTGCATTCGAGATACATGCTGGAGTCACAGTCGAGGAGAGGCATAAGAAGTTTGACGTGCTAATGAAGGATGCCAGACAATGAAGGAAACTAGGTCCAAGAGGGAGTTTGTTGATACATATGTACCTAGTTTACGATCTTAATGTAATATGTCTTTCATGTCCTAAATGTAAATGAAATGTATGAGTTGAATGAAACAGAATATATGATTGACGATCTTAATGTTAAATGTTTCAATGCATGTTTCAATGTTTATTACTTATTAACACATATTGAACTAACTATATAGGCTTGTGGTTGTTTGAATAGATCTTAAACAAGTAATGATTGAGAAACATATTCAACTTAGTCGTATGAAGTTTTTATGCGAATGGACCATACGCATGAATACTTCATGCTAGTGGACCAGTCGCACGACTGAACCAGGAGACTGGATCAGTCGCACGACTGAGACATACGGATGACTTAGTGGCACGACTGAATCTTTAGTCGTGTGATTGACTCAGTCGCATGCTTTAGTCGCACAACTGAACCATGCTAATGGTCCAGTCGTACGATTGACTAACCCTAACCTATAAATACCACTTAATTCGTGGAAAAATGGAACACTTTCAATATTTCGACTCCTATTCATACCTAGCCGTCCAGAGACCTTAGAGACCCTGTTCCAAGTTTATAGATCGCACTAAATCGTATTGCAATCATTCTTAAAGTTTAGATTCATTCTAAGATCGATTCTACGTGCGTTCTCACTGATTGGATCACCAATCAAATAGGATTCCGCACTATTTGAGTTGGTATACACGTAAATCAGTTAGTACTCCATTCGTACACGGTCCTAACAGAAAGTCTATAAATAGATGCTTAAGTTCACCATTTTGGCAAGCTTTGGTGGGGGATTTAGTCTGCAGAATTCTCTCAGGAATTGAGTCTTCAAGACCATTTAGAGGCTTGGGAGGTGCATACAACACTTGGAAGAAGCTCAGGGTTGTCTAGACGTCATCCATTATGGATCAGCGGTTTGATTGTTCTATTTCACCGATGATTTCATATCTATATTCCATGTTATCTATTGTTATGTTCAAGCTCATTATGAGCTAAACTCTTATTATCATCCTAATTGGATGAACCCTATGTAATTTGTGATGAACTAATGATGTGATATATATTATGATAATGTTGTGGTAGTATACTTTTGATTGGTAGCATCTACATTTGAACGGGAAGTTATAACCTTGTGGTTTGTGATTGTGATTGTAATACACAGTTGAAAAACGTATAATCAACTTTCATTTGCGAAACTGATCTTCATAATAAATCCATGGCTAATGAACTAGAAATGGTTATTAGAAACCATATCACCTTAACTTTCTGATCATTTGCGAGTTCCCTTTTATTAGTATGAGAAATCTACAGTAATTGTTACGGTTTTCTAAAATTAATGGTATGTTAGGAAGGAACCTGATCAACTCTCTTTTTAATATTAAGTTATGTTTTCAGAAATCGTATGTCAAATAGGTCACAAAAAATTTACCTATTTTACAAGGGCTTTGATCTAAGTAGTATACCAACCTGACGTGATCCTAGTCATTATGGAGTGGATAGACGAGAAATCACGCTAGCTCACCTTTATAAACATTAACATAATTACATTAATCCATATCTTTAATCACACTACCAATTTATCACAGTTACATAAGTGTAATCTAATTAGTATGATAACCTTTATTCCCTGGTTTTAAATCCAAATGTTTCAATCTTATTTTACTTTATTTCTATTATTGTTTTAAACCCTAAAAATCTATTAATGCAACTCATCATTTTCTCAAATAAAAACCAAATCTGAACGTCAAATATTAAGGTTGTTGAGTAGGCTAGGTGTGTCCACGGATTGATACTTGGTTCTTACCATTACAATACTACCACACGATAGGTACACTTGCCTTTTGTGTGTGTGGTTTAGTATTAGTAATAACCATTTAAAACTAATTTTTTGCGAAAAACCTCTATCAAAATGTATACGTTCCGCACCACATCAAGTTTTTGGCACCGTTGCTAGGGACACACGGCAGTTTGAAAAACAATCTAATTTTTTGACTATTTTGTGTATATCCTATAAAATATATTTTTGTTCAACTTTATTTTATTTTTGTTAGAAACTTTGCCTTAGTTAGTTCATTACATTTGCCTGATTCATTCTAAGTCTTAGTTAGTTTATGCTTCCTTAAGTTAGTGTATGTCCGACTCTTCTAGTCGTGAACTTGTTTCCCTTCTTTCGGAACCTGAGCAATTATTTTCTAAAAGGCTACACGAAAGATCATGATAAGCAACTCCAATCATTGAAGAAGACAGTTTGGAAGGTACACCATCTGAAGAAGACATGGTTAACCAGGACGAGGAAATGAAGATGACACACTATGCTACGCCATCAATTGATGGTTACGAGTCTAGTGTTGTCCAACCAACTATAGCGATCAACAATTTCGAGATTAAGTCTAGTATTATTCAACTCGTAGAAAACTCTATTCAGTTCCATGGATTGCAAGACGAAGATCCTAACGCACACATCTCACGATTCCTTCATATCTGTGCGACCTTCAAAATCAATAACTGCTCAGACGATGCCATTCTGCAGGACCATTAGAAGGGTGCAAAGCACTTTTACAACACAACAACACAAGTGGAGAGTATTCAATAACACTTAACAGATCAAATAGGGAACTAGAAAAACCAATTTATATGAGAACTAAGAAACACAAGTAATAAAGAGACTATAAAAGAACAGAAACAACACAAGTATTTGGTTTTCAAGGATGATGTATATTTCTCTCTAGTTCCTTACAAGTGTTAAAAAGTGATAACAATAAGATACAAGGACCGGAGATACTTATACTACATCCTACAGCCGGCCATACTTTGAAGACCAACTGGATATATGATCTAGACAACAACAAAATCAATGTAGAGTCAAAAGGCAGATTGCCTTTTTACTAGTGACTATGATATGTCATAGCTCACATCCTAATATATTACAAAAAGGATAAAAGTACATAAGTAGAAAGTATAGACTCAAGACCTCAATGTATAGTCACCAAAAGCATGGACCTTTCACCAACTCATGTAAAGTTGGTGTCTAATTAGAGTCACAGCGGAAAGGTGGTTCAACTTTATGGTAAAGGTACATCAGATAATAGCATGTGATTAAAAGTCTTCAGAAGAAATTTGTCTTGAAGTGTTGGCTTCGAAAGACTTTGTCTTTGAAGCTTTGGAAGACTTCATGTTTGGCTTTGGAAGATATTGGTCTTGGCTTCGGAAGATTTCACACTTAGAATGTTTTCTAAGAAAGAGTGTGAAACTTCCGAAGCATTCTACTTCAGTACACTTGTGCATGCATGCAGGAGAGACTTTGGATGTTTTGGGTTTCATCAGCCTTATATGAAACCTTACAAACTCCCCTTAGGCTGATGCTACCAAAACATTTGAAGACTTCAGATATTAACAGCCTCATCATGATAATGACCATCCCTTTCTTCATATGATGATCTGGATCACTCAGACTCTCATAGTGTCTTCTCATATCAAAGAGATCATGCAGAGGTAGATTGAACATGTCTTGCCATGTGTAGACATCTTCAACACCTTGATCTCTAATGACATGCCATCTTTCAGGATTTGTAGTGTATGTACAGGACAAGATGGGTCTTCCTAAAGCTAGAGGAGCTACTTGAATTGGAGTTGGTGTAGCCTTCTCTTGTTGCACATCCTCAAGATGTTCTGACTCATCCTGAGGTTTGGAGATGGATGCCTCTTTCTTCTTCTTCTTCTTTGGCTTTGGTTTAGATGCCATCTTTTTTCTTCTTTTTGATACTTTTAACTGAGAAGATTGGCCTACAACACCTTGTTGATCTTATTTTTCTTTCTCAGTTGGATCTTCCCTCTCTCACAAGTTCAGATTAAGAGGGGACAGAACCCTGCTGTGGATCAGAAATAGAAGCTTGCTAATGCTTAACAGGAGGTTCAGGTTGTGTTGTCTCAAATGGTTCAACCTTAACCTCCACTTCTTGAGGGACCTGACTTGGTGGGGAGTGTAAGTCAACTAGTTCTCCTCTTTAAATCTTCTGCTTGATCACCCTTATATGCTCATCCATTATGAATAGAGACATATGGCCAAGTCTCCTTCTGGAAAATCCATACATCTTCAAGAAGCTCATCATCCTCTGCCTATCAGCAGACATCTTCATACTCTTCTGGATGATGGCTCTTGACTTTGCATCCTCTTCCCTCAACATCTTCTTTGTAATTTTTCTTTCTTTGGTTACTTCAAGTTCAAGATGTTTGAGATACTCAAACTTAATGTATTCAAATGGTAAGGGAAGAAGTGCATTTGCCTAATAGAGGCATGTGGCACTCAGGTAATTAATCATTTTGATCCTATCAGTTTCTTTGTCTACCCGAGGTTCTTATGGAGCCACATCCTCTTGTACAGGACTTTCTTGAACTGGGGAGAGGGTAGGCACATGCTAGTAGAGTCTTTTCTGTCTTCTTTCTTCTTTGATTTGAAGAAGTAATCTTGCATCATCTGCCTCTTTTCTTTCCTTTGACAATTCCATGTCAACCGGTTCATTTAATTCATCTAAGGGGAGGGAGATGATATTATCAATATCATAGTTCCTGGTCTGAAAGTAGCTTATCATGACTGCCCTCAACTTATCATCCTGAGTGTTTAGCTTGGGGGCAGCCTTGATAGCAACTTCCATGAATCTTGCAGACCCAGTAAAGGAACTTTCTCCCCTTAGCTTCTTCTTCCTCTCTCTTTCCTCCTCCTTAATCTCCTCAGAAGTCATTTTCCTTTTCCCTTTATCACTCACATACCTTTGTGACTCAGGGTGGAGAGATCTTTGGCCTTCATTGCTTGATGTAGCTTCCAAGCTTTGGCCAGAGAGAGGTTGTGATGCACTTTCACCAGCAAGTGCTTCACCGAGGACATGAATTACTGAAGTAGTTGTGGATGTGACAGGGCTCTCAGGATCTACCACTGGGCCTTCAGTAAAGGTTTCCCCTTTGAAGCTAATCTTAGGGTCTGCCTCAACATCCAGTTGGTCAATAGTATTACCTAATTGCCTGTATCTCCTTCTAAGTCTGAACTCTTTAGTAATTCTGTCTTGTATATTGGCTTGGAATGACAAGTGGCATGCTGATAAGGTCAAGACCTTCATAGTAGTTCAAGGTCCAAAAATTGAAGACTTCTTGCTGCCCTTGAACTCTTTGAAGAATAAGAGCCCTTCTGGTTGCATCATACATCCACCCTATGATGTAATTGGAAGTTCCTTGGGGTGGAGATGATACAACCCTTGGTATGCCTTCCTCAAAGAGACTCTGAATGTAGGAGTCTATTGAGTTCACATTAATGTGAATTTGAGGAAGTTGCTCATTATGGATAGTTGCAAATGAAGATGGTGAGTCCTCAATGTCCATGCTTTGTGAAGAACTCCCAGGTTCTGTGTCTGTGGTGAT
This sequence comes from Flaveria bidentis, assembly GCA_018326385.1. Classification (NCBI taxonomy): domain Eukaryota; kingdom Viridiplantae; phylum Streptophyta; class Magnoliopsida; order Asterales; family Asteraceae; genus Flaveria; species Flaveria bidentis. The sequence goes on along the minus strand of BJCM01219676.1, from coordinate 21,487 downwards.
TATCTCCCCCTTTTTGGTAGAATCACCCACTTGCATAGGTGAGCTAGAGGTTAGATCAACCACATTCATAGGTTCTTGTGTTCCTGGTTGAGCTCTTTTTAAAGGTATCGCAACTAGTTTTTCCTTAAGATAAGATATCTCAAGTTGCTGATCATAACCCTGTTTTGTAGGGTAGTCACCTGAGATTCAAGGTGACTAACCTTGGAGACTAGATAGGTGCATGTTTTTTTTATAGTTTTTGCACCTTTATTCTCAGATTCCCCTCATCTTCATCAGAAGAATCATGGGGGATGAGAGAATTGGACTAAAGTCTTCTCTCTCACCACCATCATGAAGTTCTTGGCTGCTAGTTTTCCTCTGCTCACTGACAACCTCAATTGAAGTGTCAATAGGCTAAGTTGCCATGCTTGAGGTCTTAATGATGTAATCACTTGCTGAAGTAAGAGCCTTTTCCATATGGATATCCTGAACAGGTTCAGAAGTATCCACCTCAATGATAGGTGACTGATGTGGGCTAGACATAGGTGATTCAGGAGCACTTATCTCTCTTTGAGTAGGGGAGGAATAGAGAGACTAATGATACTCACTGAAACCTAAGTATTCATCAGTATAGAAGTCAAGGTTGGGGATTGGTTGGTTTTAGTCTAAAGGTTAGAGATGGTAGCTGTCCCCTGAAGGTTGTTCATCTGAGTGTAGAGACTCAGAATGAAGGCTTAAGGCTGTTGGGGTTGTGAGCTCATCAGTCTGAGTATGAGGAACCTCAGGATTGATAGTTGAAGGGATGGGAGTGGTTTGCTCCTTAGGAGAAGTGGGAGCTTGAGATTCCACTTCTTCCTATGTGGGTAGTGATATGGGGGCCTACACAGACTGAATAGCTTGTGAAAGGGTTTGTTTGGATCTTCTTTGGTAAGTGAGAGTGATTTGTGGTTGTTTTGGTGGTTGAGATATAGATGGTGTGGGTTTAACACTGGCTTGTGTTGCCAAGTTGTCAACTTGAGCAATGAGCTCTAATTTTTTTGGGTCCAGGGTTGTTTCTACCCCAGAAAAGCCAATAGTTGGCTTCTTCAAGATTTTAAAGATATCAGGCTTCATCTGTCCCAATTTAAGAATATTATTTGTTTCCCTCAACTGTGAGCCCAGTTCACAGTTGAGAATGTGCTGAACATATCTAGAAAACATGTAATATTCTAAGGAGTCTAAGTTAGAAAGTAGATTTGTATAGACAAATTGAGAATACCTGAACTTGACCCCCTAAACCATCCCATGCACTATAAAGGAGAAATCTTCAGGAATCTGGTCCCAACCCCCATGCTTGTTGTATAAGCTGTGGATGACCACATTTAGTAAGTACTTCCGCTGGGATGAGACCTTTCCTTTCTTGAAGGTCTTTACAGAGAAATCCCCTTCATAGCCCATCTGCTGGAAGGACTGGTTAAAAACTTCTTTAGGAAAGGACAACTCACCTTTCTCATCATCCAGCTGAAGATGAGTGTTTATGATGACTGGAGTGATGAAGATTGTCCTTCCCTGCACTGTAACAGACAGTGCCTTCTCCCCATCTAGAATAACCTCTTGACAGGTTTTCCAGAAAATCAAGCAGATGATCCTCATAGAAAACAAGATTGATGGTAGAGGAGGTGGAATAGTTAGACAAAGCCAAGAATTGGCAAATCTCTGAGAAGTGTAGATCGTTCTTAGAGTTTTACAGGGCAACCTGATTGTGTTGCCTATGTAAATGCATGGAGAAACCAAGGTCATTTCTTTTGTTAAGGTTGGCCATTTAGGAAAGCTTAATGGTAAAGGAAAGAAAGAACGAAAGCGGTTGCAGAGAGAATTTTTGAAATTTAGGTTTGGAGGAAAGATGAAGATGATAGAAAGAGGGGGAAACCGTTAGGTTTATATGTGAAAATGATTTAAGACAAAGTTAATGAAAGAGGACAAACTTTGAAATCCGGATGTCGATCCCACCTCTGAAAAAGAAGTTTGCTTTTTGCTCAAAAAGTAGTTTTCTTGGAAGTCGAAAAAGCTTCCGAAGGTAAATTGTCTTCGGAAGATTTAGTGAAAAAAAATTCCGAAGCCAAAATGACTTCGGAAGAATTTTTCTAAGAGATTATGAAATTTTGCTTCGGAAGAGAATTAAGACTTAAAAGTTTTATTCAGTTAAGAATAAAGCTTCCGAGAGTTAATTTGTTTCAGAAGAAAATTGTCCTTGAAAACATTTACGTGCCTAAGAGAAAGTTTTAAGCTTCGTAAGAGATTTTAGATATTTCTTCTGAAGGCAATTTACTTTGGTAGTTATTTTTTTAAAAGGCATAAGTTTCTTCTAAAGATAAATTTATATATTTTGAAGGATTTAAAACATCAAGTTTTTCAAAAATCTAAGGAAAGTTTTTCTAAAAGAGCTTTATGAAGGTGATAAAATAGACCACTTAGGACACATATGTTTTTAGAAATAATATGATTAAGTTTTAAGAAAAACTACTCAAAGTTAATCATCCCAATAGTTGATATAAGATACTTGAATCTTTATTCATCAAAAGCTTTGGTGAACAGATCAACATATTGTACATTTGTGTTAATCTTGACTAGTTTGATAATTCCCTTTTTAAAGTTATCTCTAATTAAATGATACCTGATATTGATGTGCTTTTTCCTTGAGTGATGCACATGATTTTCTGTGATTGAGATAGCACTATTGTTGTCTATGTGGATGGGAGACTCCTTGAAGTTTAATCCATAGTCAAGCATCTGATTTTGAATCCAAAGCACTTGAGCACAACAGCTTGCAGCAACAATGTATTCAACTTCAGCAGTTGATACAGAGACACATGATTGTTTCTTGGATTGCCATGAGACAACCCTTCCACCAAAAAACTGACACCCCCCAGATGTGGACTTTACAGTCATATTGCAACCACTATAATCACTATCTATATATGTATACAGATTGGAGTCAGAGTTCTTGGGATACCAGAGGCCAAGTGTTGAGGCACCTTTAAGGTATCTTAGAATTCTCTTGGCAGTGATAAGATGTGACATCTTGGGGTTGGCTTGATATCTTGCACAAATACATGTGGAAAACATGATATCAGGCCTGCTAGCTATAAGATACATAAGAGACCAAATAATAGCCCTGTAATTGTATTCATCCACACACTCCCCCTCAAGATCAGGCCCAAGGGAGTGGTTTCTTGCTATGGGTGTCTTAGCAATCTTACAATCAGTCATTGTAAACCTTTTGAGTATGTCCTGAACATACTTTGACTGATTTATGAAGATGCCATCTTCAACTTGCTTCACTTGAATTCCCAGAAAGAAATTGAGTTCCCCCATGGCGTTCATTTAAAAATATGTCCTTCATCAGCTTCTCAAAGTCTTTGTAGAGCGTTGGATTAGTTGAACCAAAGATGATGTCATCTATATATAATTGAAGTAGCATCAAGTCATTTCCTTGACCGTTAATGAAGAGAGTTCCATCTATAGTACCCCTTCTGTATCCATGTTTGCAGAGATACTGAGATAGAGTCTCATACCACTTCCTTGGTGCTTGGTGCAGCCCATAAAGAGCTTTATCAAGCTTGCAGACATAATCAGGATGATCAGGATCTGCAAAACTAGGTGGTTGTTTGACATGCATCTCTTCATCAATTACCCTATAAAGAAAAGCACACTTGACATCAAGCTGGTAAACCTTGAAGTTCTTGGATGCAGCAAAAGCTAGGAATATCCTGACAACTTCAAGTCTTGCTACAGGAGCAAAGACATTTGTGTAGTCAATTACTTCTTCTTGAGTATATCCTTAAACAACTAGTCTGGCCTTGTTCTAGATGACAAGTCCTTTATCATCCTTCTTTTTCCTAAATACCCATTTGGTTCCTATAGTAGTCTTCCCATAAGGAAAAGTACATAGGTGCCAAACCTTCTGCCTTTTGAATTAAAGCAGCTCCTCTTACATAACTTCAACCCAATTTCCATCCTTTAGAGCATCATCAATCTTCTTGGGCTCTATCTGAGATAAGAAACAAGAGTGAAGACAAACATTTGCTTCATGGGTTTGTCCTCTTGTTCCTACCCCTGTGTCAACATTTCCAATGATGTTTGTGGTGGGATGAGATTTGTGAATTCTTAGTTGAGAAATCACAGCAAGTTGTTGAGAGAGATCTAAATTAGAGAAATTTAGATCTAGCATTGATGTTTCTCCCACCACATCGTCACACTTATCGAGAGAGACTTGATCCAAAGAGTGTGTGACATCATTGATGTTGTCTTCTATGGAGTGGTTGTTAGCTCAAGAAATTCTTGATCAATATCACCACCACCATTTTCTTCTACATTTGAAGTTTTTTATCTAGTTATGGAGCCTCTGAGCTATAATTTGAAGGCATCTCATTGTATCATCTAAATATGTCATTGTTGTATTGATAGAAACTTCATTTGCAGAGTTAGTTACAACTGGAGTTATAGATGTATAACATGAAGGTCTTCTTAGCTCAAATCTTGGATAAGGATCACCTGTAGGTAAAATTTATATAGACCCTGAAACATGCACATAAGATTTGTTAAAACAATTGGTAAGTAAATCAAGATCAAACAACCAATCAGGACCAAAACCTTTCACACTGGGAGTGTGCTCATTGAAAGTCACATTGGCTGACTCCTCAACTATTGTAGTTCTGAGATTGTATACTCTATAAGCCTTAGCTTGGGAAGAGTACCCAATGAAATATCCATCATCTGATTTCTCAACAAACTTGGCAATTTGATCTTTGGTATTCAAGATGGTGCAAGAACATCCAAATGACCTATGAAAACCAATGAAAGGTTTCCTCTTGTGCCAAAGTTCATAAAGAGTCTTACTATGAGTCTTAACGACTAAAACTATGTTTTGCGCATAGTAGGTAGTGTTGACTGCCTCAACCCAGAAGGTGATGGGCAGTTTAGAGTCAGACAACATAGTTCTTGCAACTTCAATAAGTGTCATGTTTCTCCTCTCAGGAACACCATTTTGCTGAGGAGTCCTGGGAGCACTATATTGTCTTGTAATACCCTTTTCATCACAAAATGTATCAAGGATTTGATTCTTGAATTCAGTCTCTTGATCAAATCTTATGGTTTTGACCTTGTGATCATATTGATTCTCAATCTTTAAGATGAAGTTCTTCAGAATCTCAGGAGTCTCATCCTTAGTTCTAAGGAAGAAGACCCAAGTGAATCTTGTAAAGTTATCTGTGATCACTAAACATTAAGAGGTCGTTCCTAGACTTATTACACTGGTGAGCCAAAGAGATCTATATGTAACAAGTGTAGGGGGTAGTGATGGAGTTTTCTTCCTTTGGTATGTGAGATACCTTGTGTTGCTTCCCTTTCAGGCCTGCCACACAATGGTCATCACTTGTAAACTCTTTCTTTGACATTCTTCTATGCCAAAGGAAAGACTCATCACTATTTGCTTTAGATAGAAAGCATGAAACTTCTCCTGAGGGAGAGGTTTCTTGCAAATCCATCTTGTACATGTTCCCTCTCCTAGGGGCTCTAAGCAAGATATGCTCATGAGGAATGACTACTCTGGGCTTGAGAACAATGCACTCATGCTTAGTAAAGAGCATGTTATGACTCCGATCACAAAATTAGGATAAACTCAGAAGATTGTATCCAAGCTCTTTGACAAAATTTACCTTTTCAATGCTGAGCTTACCATTTGTGACCTTGCCCCTTCCAGAAATGTAACCACCTTCATCTCCTCCAAAAGAAATTGGCCCTCCATCAATTCTTTCAAACTTTTTTAGTAGTGACCTATTGCCCATCATGTGCCTGGAACAACTACTATCAATGATCCATACATTTTTGTTTGTCTTGAGTTGTTCCTACACAAAGAAAATGATTAGTTACATTTGTAAACCCAAGCCTCATTGGTCTTGGGCTTATTAAAATAAGTTGAATACAATGCAACAGTAATTGATCCTATAGTCATGCTGGATGGATCATTTGCTGAAGTTGATGAAGAACTTTCAGCCACTTGGTCTTTCTTTGTCTTCCACACCATCTTTGGAAGCTTAGACTTGACCTTCAATACTTTGGAAGTTTTGTTGACTTTGGAAGTTTTGATGACTGGTCCTTCGGAAGATCTTGCTTTCACTGCAGCAAGCTTTAGTACTTCGGAAGCATTCCTTTCTTCTGAGACCAAAGTTTCTTCTGAAGGCAAGTTTCCACTTGTCTTCTTCTTCATTGTGGAGCTTCCGAAGGAAACAGATTTTCCTTCCGAAGCTTTATTTTTCTTCTCCAGACTCTTATAAGTTTATTTCTATGTGATGTGGAAAGTACTCTTTAGATTGTAGATACAATCCTTAGCATGATGAGAGATACTACCACACATAACATAGTCCATTTTCTTCCTTCTAGGAGTCTTCTTCTGAGAACAAGGTTGAACTTGATCACTTTAATTCTCCATCTTCATCTTCTCAGATGATGTGGCAGTTCTTGTGGGGTTGGAACTACCCTTGGAGCTTGATGGTTCATGTTGTACAACAGTGGTGGACAGCTTATCAACCTTCTTCTTGATGATGGGATGACTTGGACATGAACTAGAACTCCTGTTGGTTGAGTTCAAGTTTTTGTACTCAGCTTTAAGCACTTCAAATCCTGCAGAAACAAAAATTTGTTTCTGTGTAGAGAGCTGAAGGTGGCCTTGATCTCCTGAGCCTTTCTTTCCTTTCTTTTGCTTTTCATCTTCACAAGTTCCACACCTAGGAGATCTTACAGAAAAGATTGTGTGTGGAGGAGCTATCTCACAAGATCCCAGTTCCTGCTTATTCTGATAATACACTTTGGCATACAAGGATTAGGATATCATGTTCTTAAAGGTCTCTTCTTCAAGAACATATTTTTCTGCCCTGGCTTTGCTGATCACAAGCTCAGCCTGGCATTCAGTCAACTTAGTTATGAGATCCTTGATTCGAGTCTTGTAATTTATGTGCTCATGTTTAAAAACTGAAATGGTTTTCTGTAAGTCCTCTCTCTTTAACTTATAATCATTTTTAGCCTTTTTGAAATAAGATTTTATAATATTCAAGGATTCAAGATCGTATCTCATCTCTAAGTTGTAGGACCTGTATCTATTAACTTTAGCAATACATTCAGGAGTGAAAATTTTTTCCAATACCTTGGCTTTATCATGGTCAGCCATGAGTGCTTGATTTGGAGATGCATCTTCCACCTGAAAGCTCCAGTTAAAGCCTCCTTCTTTCACAGCAACTACAGCTTGCTGCTTTGGCTACTCATTCTGGGGAGCTCTCTCAGTGTAGTTTGGTTTGGATTGAGTTTGGCCACCATTTGCTCTTGGTGCCTTTCACTCTCTAGCAAAGTGTCCCATTTGGTTACAGTTGTAACACTTTACCTTGCTTTTATCCAACCCAAACTTTTCACTGACTGCATTGCTAGGAAACTTCCTCCCTATCCACTTGTAGAACTTCTTGGCTCTGTGAGTGAGAAGAGCCATCTGCTGAACTATCTCCATATACTCTAGATCATCTGGATGGATACAATCCAAGTCTTTAAGGATGAAGAGAAAGTTTCCTGAGGATTTATCAGCAGAGACAAAAGCATGAGAAGAACTTGTCTCTTGGAAGGAACTTCCTTGAGTGTAGCTTTCTCTTAGAGTCTTTGGGAAGGTGATGAAAGGACACTTTTGTGAGTTGTCAGGGTAGCATAGGAGATGATGTTGAGGTTCTATGTTATCCCTTTCAGTCACATGAAGGGCTGAACCAATTTGATTTCTAGAGTTACCAGATGAATTTTGCATGTTCATCTCCATCCCGTATCCACTAAGAATACCATACAACTCTGTCAGAGTAAGAGTATTAAGGTTCTCAGTCCACTTGATAACAACATAATAATGCGTCCAGTGTCTAGGAAGAGAGGACATAAACTTCCTTACAATGTCCTTGTTCTCAAGAGTTACTCCAACATCCATTAGAGTATCCATAATCTCAATATACCTAAAGTATTGTTGAGTCATGGTCTCACCTACTTTAAAGGTGAAGTTTTCAAACTACTGCTTGAGGAGATCCTTCTTATTTTTCTTGGCTTCAGTTGAGCCCTCATACATAAGCTTCAGTGCTTCCCATAGTTGCTTTGCAGTCTTGCACTTCTTGAAGCCTCTATAGATAGAGTTTGGAAGAGTAGTTTGAAGGGCTATCATGGCTTTTTGATCAATCTCTATTGTCTTCCTGTCTTCATCAGAGAAATCAGCCATAACCTTTGGAATCATACCACCACTAGTAGCAGATAAGGTGCTTGGTATGTAAGGTCCTTCAACAACAGAATCCCACATCCTAGAGTCTTGAGACTTGATAAAGCCTTCCTTTCTTTGACAACAAGTATAAAAGTCTTCGGGAATGATCAGTGGAGACTTTGTCATGGTTCTAGTTTCCATGTCAGCTTTAGAGATAGCTGCCATTTGAGATGTTAAGTAATTTGTGTGTTAGGGATCTTAAGATGGTGGGATCTTATATCAAGAGCCTAGAAAGCTTTGATACCAAATGCAGGACCGTTAGAAGGGTGCAATGCACTTTTACAACACAACAACACAATTGGAGAGTATTCAATAACACTTAACAGATCAAATGTGGAACTAGAAAAACCAGTTTATATGAGAACTAAGAAACACAAGTAATAAACAGATAGAACAAGAACAAAAACAACACAAGTATTTGGTTTTCAAGGATGATGTATATTTCTCTCTAGTTCCTTACAAGTGTTTACAAAGCAATAAAAATAATATACAAGGACCGGAGATACTCATACTACATCCTACAGCCGGCCATACTTTGAAGACCAACTGGATATATGATCTAGACAACAACAAAATCAATGTAGAGTCAAAAGGAATATTACCTTTTGACTAGTGACTATGACATGCCATAGCTCACATCCTAATATATTACAAAAAGGATAAAAGTACATAAGTAGAAAGTACAGACTCAAGACCTTAATGTATAGTTACCAAAAGCATGGACCTTTCACCAACTCATGTAAAGTTGGTGTCTAATTAGAGTCGCAGCGGAAAGGTGGTCCAACTTTATGGTAAAGGTACATCAGATAATAGCATGCGCTTAAAAGTCTTCGGAAGAAATCTATCTTCAAGTGTTGGCTTCTGAAGACTTTGTCTTTGAAGCTTCAGAAGACTTCATGTTTGGCTTCAAAAGATATTGGTCTTGGCTTTGGAAGATTTCACACTTCGAATGTTTTCTAAGGAAGATTGTGAAACTTCCGAAGCATTCTACTTCAGTACACTTATGCATGCATGCAGGAGAGACTTTGTATCTTTTGGGTTTCATCAGCCTTATATGAAACCTTACACATTCGACTAAGACTTTTTCCATTTCACTTCGAGGCCGAGCCATTGACTGGCTTGATTCGCTTTCGCCTGGTTCCATCACCAAATGGGCGGAAATGGCTGAACAATTCCTTTTGAAATACTTTCCACCCAATCACACTACCAAACTGAGAAACATCATTACAAGTTTTCGCCAAGATGATGATGAATCATTACACGCCGCGTGGGAGAGATACAAAGGTCTCCTTCAGAGATGCCCACATCACGGACTTGATTAGTGGTTGCAGTGTCAAACCTTTTATGATGCAATCAGCGGGGCACACAAACAAGTTGTAGATCAAAGTGTGGGAGGAGATTTCAAAAGTGTCACGCCAACAGAGGCATACCAAGCCTTGGAAAGAGTAGCTAAGAAGAGCTTCACTTATAATCCCTTAAGAACCAAACCTAGTTCTAAAGGCATTCATTGAGTAGACTCTGAAACCCTAATTACAGCCCAATTAGAAGCTCTAACCAAACAATTCGAACAATTGCAAGCCAAACTAAAGAAAACTCCAACACGATTACACATGCGTAAATTCACACAAGACCAACGAATGACTACAAGGCATTATGATGGTTGAAGATTTTGACTATGTGGGAGGCCCAAGCAACTCATACAACAACAACTCAAATTGAAGAAGCAACTCGAATTACAGAGAAGCTGGTAACAACCAATCATCATCTGTATTCAACTGAAGGCCACCTACCAACAACACAAACCACCATACCAAGGTCCAATAAGTAGTAACCAAGACCATGGAGCATCATCAATGGAAGACTTATTGCAACAATTTTTGTTAACCACACAAGCCACAGATAAGTACATCCGGAAATCTGATTGAAGAAATGAGGAGAGGTTCCAAAGAAATGAGGTTGTCATCAAAAGCAACAAAGCATTCTTACAAACCATAGAGCACCAAGTAGGTTAGATAGCACAACAACTATCTAAAAGACCCCAAGGTGCTTTGCCTAGCAACACTACAACAAACCCTAATGCTTAAGTCAAAGTAATCACCACTAGAAGTGGCAAAAGCACTCAAGGTGATGCTCCTGCATTACAACCCATCCTTGAACAAAAGGAAACCAAAACCTCTAGTAATGCAAGTGATAAGAAAAAGAAACCTGTTACCATTGACGTACCAGCCAAGAAATATGTACCACCACCACCCTATGTTCCACCACCTCCATATCTAGGTCGTTTGAGACAATAACGAATGGAGGCATAATATGAAAAATTCATGGGGTTGTTCAAGCAACATCACATTAATCTGCCCTTGGTGGAAGCCTTAGCCCAAATGCCAAATTATGCTTAGTTTTTAAAGGGTATATTGTCAAACAAAAAGAAACTGGAAGAGTTATCATATGTAGTTTTGAATGAGAAATGCTCTGCAGTTCTTCAAAACAAACTACCTTAAAAGATGACTGATCTAGGAAGCTTTACCATACCATGCCTAATAGGAAATCTTTCTGTTAGCAACATGTTGGTTGATTTATGTGCTAGCATCAATCTTATGCCTTATGCGGTTTTTGAAAAATTAAACTTAGGTGAACCTAGACCTATCCGTATGAGCATCCAGTTAGCTGACCATACTGTTAAATATTCGAGGGGCATCATTGAAAATCTCTTAGTTAAAATTGACAAATTCATATTTCCCGTTGATTTTGTGATCCTAGACATGGATGAGGACAAGAATGTTCCTCTTTTCCTAGGTCGACCTTTCTTAGCAACTGCTCGAGTCTTCATTAATGCTTGCACCGGCAAACTCACACTTTGAGTAGAGTAGGAGGAAGTCACTTTCGATATAGGCCAATCCATGAAACACCCTCAACATCATGATGACTCGCTTTATTACATTGATGTTTACAATTCAATCATAAGTTGTCATTTAAAAGAAACTATTTGAATTGAAGCTTTCAACACTCAATTAATAGAGGTCTCAATCACCAAACCCATATGTGAGAATCAAATCATTCCAGAACTAGAAGTTGATGAAACATCATCTCATCAAGAAGCATTTGAGATCATTGAACAAGAGCTAAAACCCAAAGCCAAACCTTCTATCGAAGACCCTCTAGTTTTAGAGCTCAAAGAACTACCATCCCATCTCGAATATGCCTTTCTTGAAAACACATCTCAACTTTCTATCATAATCTCATCCGCCTTATCAATTGACGAGAAAAACAAATTGCTCAATGTGCTTAAAGCACATAAATGAGCAATTGCGTTGAAAATCATGAACATCAAGGGAATAAATCCATCCATTTGAACTCACAAGATACTGACAGAGGAGAACTTCAAATCCGTGATTCAACCTCAAAGACATTTAAATCCGAGCATGCAAGAGGTAGTGAAGAAAGAAGTAATCAAACTGTTAGATGTCGGTTTGATTTACCCTATTTCTGATTCACCTTGGGTCATTCCCATCCAAGTTGTTCCAAAGAAAGGAGGAATGACTGTTGTAACTAACAAGAAGAATGAGGTTATTCCCACTTGTACGGTTACATGATGGAGAGTTTGCATCGACTATCGCAAACTCAATGACGCCATAAGAAAAGATTACTTCCCTCTTCCTTTCATTAACCAAATGCTTGAGAGATTATCTGGAAAAATGTTCTATTGTTTCCTGGATGGTTTCTCAGGATACTTCCAAATTCTTATTGCTCCCGAAGATCAATTAAAGATGACATTTACCTGTCCATACGGTACATTTGCTTATTGGCGAATGCCCTTTGGCTTGTGCAATGTTCCCGTCACGTTTCAAAGATGCATTGTAGCAATCTTTCACGAAATGATCGAACACTCAATGGAAGTTTTCATGGATGAATTTTCTATCTTTGGAAACTCATTTGAACAATGTTTTGAAAATCTGGAAAAGATGTTGGTTAGATGTGAAGATTCTAACCTTGTTTTGAATTGGGAAAAATGCCACTTCATGGTTACTAAAGGAATAGTGTTAGGACATAAGATCTCTCGAGCAGGGGTTGAATTCGATCAAGCCAAAGTCGACACTATTTCTAAACTCCCACTTCCTACAACCGTAAAAGATATCAGAAGTTTCCTAGGTCATGCAAGATTTTACCGTCGTTTCATCAAAGATTTCTTGAAAATCGCTCGACCGATGACTCAAATTCTTGAGAAATATGCACAATTCGGATTTTCCGACTAATGCATTATTGCATTCATTTTTCTTAAAGAGAGATTAGTAACCGCTCTAATCATGGTTTCCCCAGATTGGACGCTACCATTTGAACTCATGTGTGATGCAAGCGATTTCGCAAAAGGAGCCGTATTGGGACAATGGAACGATAAGCAATTCCACCCAATTCACTATGCGAGCAAAACCCAAATGATGCACAAGAAAACTACACCACCACCGAGAAAGAGCTCCTCGCGGTAGTTTTCGCATTTGACAAATTTCGCTCGTAACTCATCCTTTCAAAAACAATCGTTTACACCAACCATGCAACCCTTTGTTATCTGTTCAACAAACAAGATGCAAAGCCGAGATTGATTCGTTGGATACTTCTGCTTCAAGAATTTGACATTGAAATTCATGATAAGAAAGGAGTAGAAAATCTAGCGGCCGATCACCTCTCGCGTCTTGAGTATTCAAGTCCTTCACAAACCGAGGAACCCATAATAAATGACAATTTTCCTCACGAATTCCTTATGCATATCCAATCCTCAATCGATGAACATCCTTGGTTTGTGAATTTTGAAAATTACTTGGCAAGTGGAATCCTTCTCAAAGGAATGACTTATCAGCAAAAGAAGAAATTCTTTACTGATATCAAGCATTACTATTGGGAGGACCCATATCTGTTCAGAATCGGTCAGACCAACTCATCCAAAGATGCGTATACGGAAGTGAAGCATAAAAGATCCTAAGGCACTGTCATGAAGGACCCAAAGGAGGACACCATGGAGCAACCCTAACAGCCAAGAAAGTATTTGACTCTGGATTCTTTTGGCCCATGATCTTCAAAGATGCTCAAAACATGGTACGTACCTATGATGCATGTCAAAGAGCAACCAATATTTCAACACGAGATGAGATGACTCAAAAACAAGTTCAAGTATGTGAGGTATTTTATATGTGGGGTATCGATTAATGGGCCATTCCTGATGCCATTTGGCGATCGTTACATCTTGGTAGCAGTCGATTACATTTCAAAATGGGCTAAAGCTCAAGCCCTACCTACCAATGATGCTAGAAATGTTGTCAGATTTCATAAGAAATTATTCTCTTGTTTTGGTGTTCCTAAAACTTTAATTAGTGACCGAGGAACGCATTTCTATAACAACCAGCTCGAATGAGCAATGACCCATTATGAAGTGCACCATCACTTCATAATTGCTTATCATCCATAAGAGAATGGGAAAGCTGAAGTCACTAACCGAGGCATCAAATGAATCCTTGAGAAAATCGTAGGTCAAATCACAAGGACTAGTCTACCAAACTAGATGATGCACTATGGGCTTTTCGAACAGCCTATAAGACTCCCATTGGCACAACACCGTTCAAACTAGTTTATGGGAAGTCGTGTCATCTACCTGTGGAACTAGAGCACAAGGCCTTTTGGGCACTTAAAGAAGCAAACCTAGACCAAGATCTTGCAGGAAATAATCGATCCCTACAAATTCACGAATTGGAGGAATTGAGAGAATAGGCATATGAAAACACTAGGGTCTACAAAGAAAAGACAAGAAGATTCCATGATGCTCGATTAAAGAACACAAAACGATTTTATCTGGGAGAACATGTCTTACTGTATAACTCTCGGTTGCATTTGTACCCTGGAAAGCTGAAATCATGTTGGTCTGGACCTTACACAATAAAAAAACGTGTTTCCAAATGGTTCCATTGAAATTGATAACCACAAGGGTTTAAGTATCAAAGTAAATGGTCATCGTTTGAAACTGTATGATGATGGACCAACCAAGATTCTTTGGAGAACTACACCTCCGCCCCGATGAAAACTATGTGCGGAAGGGTCGCTCCGAAGACGTAGAACTTAAACGCGACACATGTACATAGATTTTTCTTGATTTTTTAATTTTTTCTAAGAACTCACAAGCACAAGCACGAGGTCATGCCCCATGAAGCACGCCCCTGTGTCTCAAAAAATTTTCCACGATCTCCGCTGACGACTCTGGAACGTTGTACAGCGAATTTAAGACGAATTTTGACAAGCACGGGGTTGTGCCTAGCCAAGCATGCCCCCATGTTCACTTTTCACGACCTGTATATAAATACCACACTTGTTCCATTCTTTTATCACACCCATTCCTGCTTAAAAACGTTTGAAAAATGAAAGAATCAAGTCACGGAAGTACAAACTGGAATCCTGCGAAGGAAGCGTGTTCTGAAACGCGAGAGCCAATGACACAAGAATACTTCTTCAAGTTGCATGAACCGATCAATAGTTAACTGAAATGAACCTTATTGCGTCCCAACGTTTAGCTGAACTTATCCAAAAAGTTTAGGATATGGGTGAGGAACTCGTTTCCATTAACCAGCAGCTTGCAGAACTAAGCAACCTCACTTCTCACTATCCCATCCTGAACCCTATACACGGAATGTATCTCGAACACTATACACGGAATGTGTGGAGGCTTCTTTTAGAAGCATTTCCTGATGTGTTAGGTGCGCCAATACATGTTAAAGAATCCGGTTTTGCAGTTTCATATTCTCGGCTTTTAACGTTTCGTATAACCGTAGGACCCTAGGAAATGTAATTTTCAATTTGGCTTGTGTTAATAAACTCTAGGACTATCTTTATATCTTTTCTGATGATTTAAAAGTGATAAAACTTAATCGAGTAAATTATGTAACGCGTGAAACTAAAAAATGGAACAACGAAAGACTGAAACCGGACAACATAAGGGGAGCACGCCCCCGTGCATCAATGTCCATCATCTAATTTCTCATCAAACTTGGGAATTTGATCTTTTCTATTCAAGATGGTGCAAGGACATACAAATGACCTGAGAAACCAATGAAAGGTTTTCTCTTATCCCAAAGTTCATAAGGAATCTTACCATGTATCTTAAGTACTAAAACTCTATTTTGCACATAGCAAGCAGTCTTAACTTCCTCTGCCCAGAAGGTGATGGGCAGTTTAGAGTTAGACAACATAGTTCTTGTAGCTTCAATAAGTGTTTTGTTTCTCCTCTTAGCAATACCATTTTACTGAGGAGTCCTCGGAGCACTATATTGTCTTGTAATACATTTTCATCCCAAAATGTATCAAGGGTTTTGTTCTTGAATTCAGTTCCTTGATCACATCTTATGGTTTTGACTTTGTGATCATATTGATTCTCAATCTTTAAAATGAAATTCTTTAGAATCTCAAAGGTCTCATCCTTAGTTCTAAGAAAAAAGACCCAAGTGAATCTTGTAAAGTCATCTGTGATCACCAAACAATAAGAGGTCCTTACTAGACTCATTACACTGATGGGGCTAAAGAGATCCATATGTTGTCACACCCCAAACTTAACGGCGGAATCGTCAAGATGTGAGGGTTAAGATTGTTCATAGCCACATAACGCTATCTTTAAATAAAAATATTATTATCATAAGTTTTAAAAGTGCAAATTACAATCATGAGTCTCAAACACGAAATAAACAAAACATAAGAGAAATAATCCAAATTATTTTATTCATTAATCTAGGTCCAAATCCTAGACGTGAGCAACTTCAAAAGATGACATCAAGCTTGAATATTTCCTGAAACATGTTAAAAATAAAGGTCAACTATGAAAGTTGGTAAGTTTCCAAGGGTTTAATATACATAAATATATCAAAAGATTTATAAGTAGCAATTCATGTCAAAGGTTATGAATTTTGCAAGTTTATAGAACACATATAGCTACAATCAAACCTTGAACAAGATTAAGATTACAAGTTTATAAAGATTAGCTAAGTGTACTTGGTTTCCATGATGAACAAGTCATACGTCATCAAGAGCCAGCAATACATCGTCTTTAGCACCAAATAGGCTTGTCAGGACCATAGATGTATGACATTGTCAGGCTAGCAATAGTTAATGATTGTCAACATATAATGTATCTCATATAAAGCTCACAACAATACAAATAACCACGACAAAATATAAGTATGAATTGCATGTGCGTTATAAATATAAAATTTTTACAAGTATAAGTTTGATAAGTTTAACATATTTCACCCCAAAAGGTGTGAAATAATATAAGAAAAGGGCAAGGAAACTCACATTGAAAACTCACTTGACCAATAAGTATATAATATGATTTTTAGTAAGAATAATAGTTGATGTTCCAACGAAAACCTTCACAAGGTACCTAAACATATGTATATTTACAAGATTTAAAGTCTAAAAATAAGTTTAACGAATTAATGAGTACTAGGGTTTCAATTTGGTATTTGGGACTTTGTCAAATAATTATGTTTAACAAATAAATCCAATTATATTTCTTAGAATCAATGAAAAGAAGTATTTTACATTTTAAATAAAGATATGAAAAACATAATAATTTGTAGGATTTATATATAAAGTTTACATAAAATTTTATAATTTAATGAAATAAGCACGATTTAAACAATAATTTAAAGGCAACTTTTTAAAATAATAATTTTTATGGTTTAAACTATTATTTAAAGTCTATTTTTTATAAAAATAAGCTAATTATAACATTAGTTTAGAGTATTTAATAAAAATATGAAAGTATTTTTGAGAAATAATTTACAGAAATTAATTAAATGTCTTCTAAAATAAACAAACTTTATACACTAATTTTTTAAAAATTTTCTAAATTTATTTTGAAGGCTAAAAATCCCTAAAACAAAAACATGAGGTTCCCCGGATTCGAACTGGGGACCTCCTGTTCGAGAGGTGGACATGTAACCAGTGAAGAAAGGGTCGTGGCCTTGATATGGAACAGATTTTAATTTTTAAAAAATACAACTTCAAAGAACCCCCGATTCACAAGAACCCTAATTTCAATTTGATTCAAATTGAACACCGATTCAAGTGTTTCAACCCGATTGACCTTAGGGCTTTTGATCCTAAGTGTAATCGAGCACAATGATGTATTAAACTTACTTGATTACTATCGAATTGAAATGTTTATGCTCGGTTTGTCTCGGTTCGCTCGCGAAGAACAGGAAGTTTAGGAATTGCCAAAGGAATGGATGTTTCGCGAAATTGAGTTTACAAAGATTTGAAAGGGGTCGAAAGGGACATTTGCCCTCTGTTATATAGGTTCGATTTGTGCGTTAAGGTATCAAACGAGCTTCGGTTTCCATTCGACTATTTCGGTTACAATCGATTATTTAATCAGTTGTTTAACTCAAATAAATGAGTATTAAGTTTGTAAATGATTATTCGAACGTTTAGGATCGTTTAATTTGATTATCCAACACAAACTATATGTTGAACGACTATGGATCGACTGAGTTGTATGTTTTTGGTTCAATCCCATTAATTCCAAACGAAATGGTTAAATTAATCGTGGGTTTGAGTTCGAAACGTCATCTCGAGTTGTTTGGCATCGATTTGGGTTGAACTAGTGGTCGAATTTGTGGGTTTTGACCTCACCGGCTCGCGCCAGAGTTATGCCGCCCGACGGCCGGAATATCAGGGCAAAAGGTGGGGGAAAGGTTTAGCAAATTTACAGATTTGGTCCCTAAAGTTTGTTTCTTATTATTTCATGTTTAAAACTTCCATTTTAAGGTTTATAGAATGACAAAACAACCCCTAATCTTATTAAATTTTAAGTTTTGAGCATTATTCAGTTTAATAACCTTTATAAGTTATTGTTATAAGTAATCTTATTATTACCATTATTGTTAACATTATTATTATTATTATTATTAACATTATTATTTTTATTATTGTTATTATTATTATTATTAACATTATTATTTTTATTATTGTTAACTTTATTATTATTATTATTATTATTATTAGTATTATTATTACTATTATCTTGGTTATTATTATTGTTATAATTATTATTATAATTATTAAATTTATTAATATTGTTATCATTATTAGTATTATTATTACTATTATTAGTAATGTTATTATTCTTTATTACTATGCTCACTTAAACTATTACCTTAAAAGAATTAAAGACAACAAATAGATACGCATAATTGTCATTACAAGAATAAACGACGTTAACTTTTAATTAACGGAAAATATAAGATGTTACATATGTAATAAGTGTATGTGAGTAGTGATGGAGTTTCTTTCCTTTGGCTTGTAAGATACCTTATGTTGCCTCTCTTTTAGGCATGCAACATAATGGTTATTACTTGTCAACTCTTTCTTTGGCATTCTAGTTACCAAATCATTCTTAATTAGTTTATTTATATTTTTAAAGTTTACATGGCACATTCTTTTATGCCAGAGGAAACACTCATCACTATTTGCTTTAAATAGAAAGTATGAAACTTCCCCTGAAAAAGATATTTCTTGCAAATCCATCTTGTACATGTTCCCTTTTAAGGGACTCCGAGCAGGATATGCTCATGAGAAATGATCACCCCAAGCTTGAGAACAATGCACTCATGCTCATTAACAAAATTGAGATACACTTAAAAGATTGTATCCAAGCTCTTTAACAAAGTTTACATTCTCAATGCTGAGCTTATCATTTGTGACCATTCCCCCTTCCAGTAATATAACCTCCATCATCTCCTCTGAAAGCAACTAGTCCTCCATTAATCTTTTTAGTTTTCAAATTTCTGGAGTAGTAACCTATTGCATGTCATGTGCCTGGAACAACCACTATCAATGATCCATACATTTATGTTTGTCTTGAGTTGTCCTACACAAAAGAAACGGTTAGTTACATTTTGAAACCCAAGCCTCATTGGTCTTGGGCTCATCAAAAGAAGTTGAAGACAATGCAACAGTAATAGATCCTATAGTCATGTTTTGAAGATCATTTACTGATGTTGATTGAGAACTTTCATGCACTTGGTCTTTCTTTGTCTTCCACACCACCTTTGGAAGCTTAGATTTTACCTTTAACACTTTGGAAGTTTTTCTGACTTCGGAAGTTTTGATGATTGGACCTTCGGAAGATTTTGCTAACACTACAACAGGCTTCCCAAAGGAAAATATTTTCCACTGAGGGAAATTTTCTAGTTCATGTACTTTGGAAGCATTCATTTCTTCTGAGACCAAGTTTTCTTCTGAGGGAAATTTTCCACTTGTCTTCATCTTCATTTTGGAGCTTCCCAAAGGAAAATATTTTCCTTCTGAAGCTTGCTTCTTCTTAAAACTCTTAGAAGTCTCTTTCTTGGTCATGTGGACAGTACCTTTTGGATTGTAAAGATAATCTTTAGCAAGATGAGAAGTACTCCCACATATGACACCACCCATTTTCTTCTTCCTAAGAGCCTTCTTTTGTGAACAAGGCTGAACTTGATCACTTTCTTTCTCCATCTTCATCTTTGTAGATGCTTGGCAATTCCTTTAGGGTGAGAATTACCTTTGGAGTTGGATGGTTCAGGTTGTGTAGGAGTGGTACACAACTGATCAGCCTTCTTCTTGTTGCTGGAATGAGTTGGACATGAACTAGAACTCCTGGTAATAGAGTTTAAGTTTGTGTCTTCAATCTTAACCACCTCAAATCCTGTAGAGATAAAATTTTGTTTTTGCTTAAAATTAAAGGTGGCCTTGATCTCTTGAGCTTTATTTACATTCCTTTTGCTCTTTCTAATCAAGTTCATCCTCATTAACTTGGTCATCCTAACCTTCTTACTCTCCTTAGAAGGATAGTGATCCTTCTTAGAATGCTCTTCTTCACTCTTCTTAGAGGCACCCTTCACTGTCTCTTCTTCATCCTCTTCAGTCAAGAGATCTATGAGGGGAAGCTCATCTTCACAAGTTCCACACCTAGGAGATCTTACAGACAAGATTATGTGTGGATGAGCTATCTCAAAAAATCCTAGTCCTTGCTTATTTTGATAACAAACTTTTGCATGCAAGGATGAGGATATTATGTTCTTGAAGGTCTCTTCTACAAAAAAACACATTTTTCTACCCTAGCTTTGCTGATCACAAGCTCAGCCTGACATTCAGTCAACTTTGTTATGAGGTCTAGGATCTGAGTCTTGCTGTTTGTGTGCTCATGTTTAAGAGTTGAAATGGTTTTCTCTAAGTCCTCTAGCTTTAGTTTATAATCATTTTCATCTCTTTAAAAATCAGATTTTAAGATATTTAAGGACTTAAGATCAGATCTCATCTCTAAGTTATAGGACTTGTATCTATTTACTTTAGCAATACATCCAGGTGTACAGATATGTTCTAATACCTTTGCTTCATCATGGTCAGCCATTAGAGCTTGGTTGGAGATGCATCTTCCACCTGAAAGCTCCAGTCAAAATTTCCTTCTTCAACAACAATTGTAGCTTGCTGCTTTGGCTTCTTATTCTCGTTGGCTTTATCAGTGTAGTATGGCCTAGCTTGTGCTTGGCCACCATTTGTCCTTGGTGCCTTGCACTCCCTTGCAAACTGATCCATTTGGTTATATTTGTAACACTTTCCTTTTGTCCACCCAAACTTTCCACTGGCTGCATTGCTTGGAAACTTCATCTCTTTTCTTTTGTAAACTTCTTAGCTGTATGAGTGAGGAGAGCCATTTGCTAACTATCTACATGTATTCCAGGTCATCTGGATGGATACAGTCAAGATCTTCAACGGTGAAGAGAAAGTTGCTTATGCTTTCATCAGCAAACACAAAAGCTTATGAAGAGCTTGTCTCTTGGAAAGGACTTCCTTCAGTGTAGCTTTCTCTTGGTGTCTCCAGGAAGGTGATGAAATGACGCTTTTGTGAATTGTCAGGGTAGCAGATAAGATGATGGTATGGTTCTCTGCAATCCTTTTTGCAGGATCGTTGAAGGGTGTAAGTTACAACACAACAACACAAAAAGGAGATTAACTAAACTTTAATCAAATAGTAAACTGGATTAACCAAGTTGAGATACTAAGAACACAAGTAATGCAAGAGACAGAACACAAAGAACACAAGTGTATGGTTTTCAAGAATGCAGTATATTGCTTTCTCTATGTTCTATTACAAGTGTTACAAAGCATATATAAAAGATACAAGAACAT
>BJCM01219668.1:0-14801 GCA_018326385.1 Flaveria bidentis | reverse complement strand
ATTCCCTAAGGCAGATTTGGACAGCACTTACATCCTAATGGGATATGGTGGAGACATAAGAAGGTCGACTGTCTACAAGTTCAACATCTCCTACAACTGGAAGTTCCTCCTGCACATTGTCCTCCACTGCCTATCAAATAAGTCCGGGGAATGGGATCAAATCCCATATGAACTAGGTTGATTTGTTCATGGATTGGTGAGACGTTGGCGAATCAACTACTCAAGATTTGTGTTCACCAATCTGATTGGGAATCTACAAAGGGAAACATTCTTTATGTATCCCAGATTCATTCAACACATAATCAACTGTGAGTTGGACCAGAGTATGCTTGTCTGTGCAACTGCTTTGACTGTCCCTCAGATGAGGCCCACTATCTTCAAGACTTTGAAAAAGGTGTCCACCAACTTCACTGGAAGGTACACTACTCTGCTTCCAGGTATGCTTGAGCGTATAGCTCCTTGTGACATCCCTGTTCACCCCACAGGTGATGAACCCACACCAGCAACCTCCACCACAATGCAAACATTGCCTTCTCCACCCATCACCATCACATATCAAAGATGCCCCAAACGAACCCTTGTTCAATCTACTCTGATTGAACAAGCCCCTCCTGTTCAATCCAAAAAGACTAGAGTGGAAGCATGGGCTCCCACTCAGTCTGAGGTCTCTCCATCCTTCTCTTTTGACCTTAATTTAGGTTTTGAGTCTCCTCAATCTCAAACCCATGAGCCTGATACCCAAACCAACAACCCTCATGATGATTATTTACACTTTTCTGAGCTGCCAACTTGGGACAACCCCACTAAAGGCTCAATGCCTGTAGACATTGACCAAGGTCCCGGGTCAGTAGGCTTAACGTCCCTATCTTTTACTGACCTTCTCTTCAAAACTGACGAAGAGATAACATCTCTCCATGGCAATGAAGTTGATCTACAACACCCTCTTCAAGATCAACAGAGTCTAGAGAAATCCCTTATCTCTAGGCCCTATCAGCAACCTATAACTGAGGTGAGTCCCACTGATGTGGAGGGGACTCATGCAGATTCAGCTGCCACTACAGAAAGTGCCTCAATGGACCTTGTGGACAGTGGTAACATATCTCAGACTGAATCTACAGCAACCGAGCCTTTTGATGACTCTGAAATGGACATCATTGAGCACGGGAAACCAGGGTGCCAAGAAACCACATCTGGTGGTGAGGCTGAACATACTAGGTATGTTACCTCATCTCCTCGTGATTCTTCAAAAGAAGATGAGGGAAGCATGAAGCTCCTCATACAAGACCTTCTATCTAAAGTCTCAAATGTTGAATTCTTGGTTAAGACTTTAGAAGCAAGGTCTACCACTCAGCAACTTGAGATTGATAATCTCAAGGCTAAACTAGCTGAGAAACAGACAAAGAGGTCTGTTAGGCATGTACCTGTTCAGGTCTCATTGACTTCCTCCACCAGCTTATCTAGCTCTCAAGATGATGCTACCAAAAAGGGGGAGAATGTTCAGAGACAAACATCTGAGAAACCACAGAACTAATCTTCAATTTCAACATCTTCTACTCCTATCATCATAGTGCCCGAGCCATCTCAAGTTATTCTTCAGATTGACTCAAAGATGTTCAGCGATCTCTTCAGACTCTTCACCAAGTTTCCGTTGAGATCCTCCACTGATTAGCCAAGCCCTGATGTTGCAATGATTTACTTTGGAGTAGAGGAGCTTTAAAGGCTTACTGCACCTTTTACCACTGTGAAAGAAGTTGGTCAACCTAAGGTCCACATGGAACCTAAGATTCAATTCGAAGGGGAAATAGGGACTAATGACCCAACAACTGAAACAGTTGGGACAAAATCTACATCTCCTCCTATTTCCGAAGCTGACGTTAAAGCCTCGGAAGAACAAGCTGAATCTTCCGAAGCTGAAAAGGAAGTTGCGGAAGGACTGTTCAAAATTTCCGAGGAACTGATCATCACAGATGCAATCCTTGAAATGGCATCTGACGTGAACAGCGAGGACTTTCTGAATCTACCTCCATCCCAAACACCATCTCTGCCTCTCTCACAATCAGACTCCACTCTCCAAGAACCACCACAGTCAGGCTCTTAAAAAGATAAAGGGAAAAGAAAGATGACTGTGGAAGAGCTTCAGGAAGAGGAGAAGATTGAGAAACTAAAGAAGAAAGGAAGACTTCCAACTGAGAACTTGCTAGCTGCCAGTACAAAAGCAGCTGCAACCAATCAGGAAGCCGTCAACAACAAGAAAAGAGAAGAGATCATTGATCAGCTTATCCAATTGGGAGCTGCCAATGAAGAAACACTCCTACTACCACTAGAGGAGTTGGTGAATCTGGAGAGGGCAACCCGGCTGAAACTTGAAAAAGAAGCCAGGTTGGCCTTGGAGAAAGAAGATAAAGAACAGAAGGAAGCTGAATTGCAGCTTAGGAGAGACAGGATAAATTTCCTACTCTCCAGAGGTTTTAATCTTCAAGAACTCTCTCCACACAATGATGAGATGATCCTTTGGCTCTACAACAAAGAGCAAGATCAAATGGAGAAAGAAAGAAAGAAGGTTGTAAGAGAAAAGACAAAGGAGAAGAAAAAGAAGGAGGAAGAAGCTAGGGTCACTACAACCAGGAAGCTCAGTGAAAAGGCCTGGATAAAAGACTATCTTCGAGCCCATGGCTTCTCTGGAAGGCAGGTGGGTCCCATGTCTGAGAGGACACTCCAGCGGATTGTCAGTGAAATTAAGGCTGACATCCTGTTGGGAAAAAGGAAAGAGATGTACAGAAGGGTAAAGGGGATAACCTTCACTGCTACCACCTTACCACAACCTGAATCCTCACTCTTACTTTCACCATCAAAACCGAGCCTTTCACCCCTGAACCCACATCCTTACCCACATAAGAACGAAATGAATGATGATGAAGATAATAACTATTATCTATGTGTACGTATGATGTGTGATCACGTTCTAAAGTCTGTTATGATTTGTAAGAAAGTAAAGAATGGTTTTAAACAAATGATAAAGTATGTTTTATTATAAAACTAGAACTCACTCAGCAACGCTGACTTTTATGTGTTTCTAGTTGGAAGGTAATGATGCTGAGGATGGCACGGGGCGGCTACTCTACTCGTTTGGATGTCATCCATTTTTATAATGCTTTTGTGATGTAATGCAATATGTATTTTGAGACTTGTTAACGATGTATTGTTTTGCAAAATCTTTTATAACTATATGAGATGTCTACTTTAATGTTCCGATGTGATGTTTTATGATGTATAAATGTAAATATATGTTTTATGTGCAATGATTGACCGGCTATAAGCGTCTCGGGAACGGAGCCTTACACAGACTCTTTGGTGACTGGAGATTCTGAGTTTGTTGCTCTGAGCTCTTCCTCAACCAAGTGATTTACCATATTCATAGCTTCTTCGGTATCTGACATAGCTTCCTCAGCAATGATCTAACCTTCACTAGAAGATCCATCATCCAATGCATCAACAAAGGCACTATTTGATTCACTCAGAGAAACAAAGCGGAAGGACTAGTCTTGCCCTTCATCACCTTGAGCAGTTAGAGCCTTTGTCTCTTTATTTGAAGAAGTAGTTGCAATCATGTCTTTGTCTTGACTGTTGAATGTAGGAAATGGGTTTACACTACTAGTTTTCTTGGGATTTACACATTCACGTTTAAAATGCCCCTTTTCACCATAGTTGAAGCATGTGACTTTGGTTTTGTCAAAACCAAAAGTCGTATCTTTAGTGGCTACTAGATTCAGCCTTGTCTTTTTGGCAATCTTCTTTGCTCTTCTAACAGCACTGGCCAAGGCCCATATTATGACCATTCTTTCTAGCTCATTTTCATCGACTTGCTCATAATCCTCATCTGCAAGATGACAATTTCCAATCTTACCGGAAACTAAACCATCATAAGATTGTGCAACAGCCGCTAGAAGATCCATGTGCTCTTTGGCAAATTCCACTATGACATTACCAAGATTATCGGTCTTCAACTTTGTTGTACTTGCTTTAGGAACTATGTATTGGGTTCCAGATGACCCTGACGTTTCTATTCCTGATGCACTATTTTGGGAAGGAGCAAAAGAACTAGATATGAAAGTTGTTTGTAACGGTGCTCCTGACACAGTTGGAGTTGGAACTGAATTGTAAAGTGAAGTATTCTAAACATAGGATCCTTTCTTTGACTTGTATATCATTCGCCGTTCTTCCTCCCTTAACTTCAAGATGAAATCATTTATGTCTAACGTCACAAGAATGTCGTTTTGTCTCAGATTAGACACAAATGGATCCTATTTATCTGGCAAACCATGAGCAAAGCTTGAAACTTTATCTTCCATAGCCGTTGTCACACCATGAGTGTGAAACTCACTCATCAGATGATAGAATCTGTCAATAATATCATCGAAGCTCTCATTCCTTATTGAGGAGAAATTATCAAATTCCTTTTTGAGAGCTTTAGCCTTCAGTGGTTTGAGAGTTGCATTTCCATCATATCTCTTCTCCAATGCTTCCCATAACTTTTTATCCTACTTGTTCTCAGAGAACTGATGAAAGATGTCCTTTGGTATCGACTGAGTCAACAAGGCATATGCTTTCTTTTCAGCATTGAATAGAATCTTTTGTGCTTCACTCATTCTTTCCGAGGTTAAATTGAATCCATTAGCACTGACTGGTACCTTGAAACCAGTCTCAATGGATGTCCAAGGACTAGGGATCAACTCCATTTAAGTAAATTTCAAACCATTGTTTCCACTATGGATATTCATCTACCGTTAACAGCTTTGGCGGTTTACTATGATTTCCAATCTTGTTCTCCAGAAGTAGAAGGTTCCGGATGCAAGAGTCCTTTCCGGCAGTAAATGCAGCAAATTGATCTTCCATTGCTTTAAACTTTGTACTTTATAAATAGGACAGTTTCACTCGTGCGAATGGACTATGAGCATGGGTCACTCATGCGAATGAAGGGAGTGAATGAATTCAATCGTACGATTCGATTCAGTTGTGCGTATGAACAAAACGATTGGAATCAAACAACTTGAGTTGTTCAGTCGTGCGAAGGAGTGTTACGATGGAGTTCAGTCTTGCGGATGGAGTATACTATTGAGATCAATCGTACGAATGGACCAATCGTGCGACTGAAGGCTACTGTGTTGGTAAAATCCAATATTTTGACACTTTGACACAAAATACGAGTTTTCCAGGAACCCTAATCTGTCGTATAATGAAAAACTAAACTTTAATGCATGCAAACGTCAAAAACACCGTTTGAATCAAAGTGGTGACTCTTTTGAATTAAAACATAGGTTTTTAACACCAAAACTAATCGAATCCACACAAAATCAAGAGCCAAAGCTCTGATACCACTTGTTAGGATTGTGTACGTATGGAGTACTAATAGATTCTATGTGAAACCAGATCAAATAGTGCGGAATCCTATTTGATTGGCAATCCAATTAGTGAGAACGATAACCCAATCGATATAACAATGAACTAAACGTTAAGAATGAGTAGGGATCCATCAAGATCGAACTTTGAAATTGGATTAGCTGTTTAGGACGCTCTGGACGGCTAGGGTTTATGAATATTCGAAGTCTCTCTCAAAGTTTCTCAAGCGTTTTGTTTTTCCACAAATTAAGTAATATTTATAGGTTTGCATTTTCCATTCGTATGACTGAACCATTTGCATGGTTCAGTCGTGTGACTGAATCATTCGATTTAGTCATATGCACGACTGAAGGTTCATTCATGCGACTGAGTCAATCTTATGTCTCAATCGTACGACTGATCCAGTCGTGTGACTGGTCCATAAACATGATATATTCATGCGTATGGTCTATAAGTATGGTCCATTAGCATGAATAATCACCCGACTAGGTTGAACACATTACTTAATCATTATTGACTAAGAACTATGTACAACAACCTCAAACCTAAATATGAAGTTCATACATATGAATTATACTTAACAAAATAATAATATGAAATAATTAAACATTAATAAACATCAAACACATATTATATTTCATTGAGTCATTACATTACACATGTGTAAGAAATGAAAGACTTTTACATTTAACCATATAAACTAGGAACATCATGTATCTACACATTGTAAATGGCCCGTATAAACCCAAGGTGGCTGCACCTAGTGGAAATGGGGCCATGATAGAAAAGGCTGTTGAAGACAACTCTGATGAGGACCGGTAGAAAATGGACATTGACAGCAATGTTATGACTATTCTTATGACTGCAATACCCAACTCCATCATGGTGGAGTTTGAGCATTGCAAGTCAACCAAATGTACTCTACCTAAAATGACTCCAAGAAGGAGTCACTGAAGCAACAACTTGAGAACTTAACCTACATTGCTGGAGAGACCCTCAACCAGCAATACTTCAGGTACATGGATCTCATTTCTTCCCTTTAGTATGTGGGAATCACTCCTGAACTTAGAGACCTCACAAGAAAGTTCATGAGTGCTCTTTCTAATGAGTGGACGTTCTATTGTGTCTCTATCACGAGGATAGAAAACTTGAACACCCTCATTATGACTGAACTCTATGGCATCCTTAATGGATACCGTTAAGAGATGGAGAGCAAGAGAGGCCATCAGACAAGCAGACCCCTGAGTCTTCCTACTAGCAACGCCTTGATGGTTGTTGAAGGCTCAGGACCCACACAACCTCAATAGTACCAAACATACACACAACAACCATCCTGCTCATTTGGACTATATATTACATTTCCTAAGACTCCCAGGTCTCAACAGGCTCAATGGTCCCTTTCAGGACAACTGTGCCTTTGTTTCCGGAAATGGACACTCTAGTGATTTTCAGTACATCTTTGATGATCTAGAGTGCTCTAGTCCAGATGATATAGAATATGTGGACATTGTCCAACAAATGACTCTTTTAACCTACAGAGCAAAAAAGTTCTTCAAGAGAACTGGAAGCCAGTTTCCCCAGAACCCAACCAACAACAAATTTGGGTTTGACAAAACCAAAGCCAAATGTTACAACTATAACCAGCTTGATCATTTTTCAAGGGAATGCCAGGCTCCCAAATCAAATCCAAGAACCCCATAGGCCTCCACACATTCCTCTACATCAAAACCCTCTGGAAAGTCGAATAAGACAACTATAGTGGCTCAAGAAGTTGACTTGAGCTTTATGGTGTAGGATGTGACTCCTGCTCAAGCACTCATGGCAGGAACAGTTGACAACAAGGTATATGAAGATCTTTGTACTCCTGCATGTGTTGCTAAGATTAAACTGTATCAGAACTACAATATGGAAACTAAATATGATATTGAGTCTTTAAATGTTTTGAAATCTAATTTTAAAAGGGTTGAATTCAACTACAGAAGAAAATTTGTAGAGTTAAAGAAAACTGTGTCCCTATTAGAACATGAACACACAAATTACAAGACTCAAATAAAGGATTTAATATCCAAATTGTCTGAGGCTCAAGCCCAGCTTGTCACTGTTGAGGCTCAAGCTTGGAAGTATGCTATTTCTGAGCAAAACTTCCAATCTATTATTGCATCACCCTCCCACTCAAAAATTTGTTATCAAAATAAAGGAGGGTTGGGGACCAATGAATTTGCTCCACCACACTCTTATGAGTCCATAAGACAACCAAGGTGTGGTACTGAAGAGCAAGAGGTTCTATCTGCTGACCTATCTACACTTAAGTTGAAGAATGATGCAATAATATAGGCAACCTCAGGGAAGGAACGGGTAAATCAACCCACCTCTCCCAGTGCTGATAAAATCCTAACCACGAAAGTCAGAAGAAACGGAGCTAAAGCAGCAAGAAGAACTGCAAAGAAAGTGGCAGAATCTAAACTGATGATTGACCCTAAACAAAAGGGTGTATTTATCTCAGCTGGATTACAAGTGGTAGGTAACACTGATTCAGGAAAGGGTTGTAGTACTAACACTTCTGTCCTACCAAATAATCATAAGTTAAAGGAAAAGGTTGCTAATGAAGATAAAAAGCACAAGAAACAACAATCTACAAATTCCCAAAAGACTAACATTGTATGCATAATGTGTGGTTTACAAAACCATATGGCAAAAGATTGTTACTACAATCCTGCTAGCACACATTATCAAATAATGTTAAAAAGGAAGGAGTCAGGGAAGGTTTCTCATTTGGACCTTATCAAATGGTCCAAGTGATGAAAAAGGGAAAGATGGTTTCCGAAGAAAGGTTGCTTTCGGAAGAATGTCCTTCTTCCGAAGGGAAAATGGCTTCAGAAGCTAAAGCTACTAAAAATGAAAAGAACAAAAGAACTCCCTTGAAACCATCCCAGAAGAAGACTGCTTCAGAAGAAAAGGTGGTAAAGGGTTCTTCCGAAAAGAATGAAGCTTCGGAAGAATGCCATGCTGTAAAAGGCTTAAAAGGCTCATCCTCTTTGATCAACTAAAGGATGGATTGGAAGATCAAGAAAGATGTTGGAGCCCAAAACTCTTCCTCAAAGACATCCATTGAACACCCATGTTTAATTTTTGGTTCAATTATGTCACTATCATTGGAAGAACCCAAGACCAACAAGGCTTGGGTTTCCAATCAAAACTAATCATCTCATCTTATGTGCAGGGACATCCAAATGAAAAAACATAACAATATTTGGATTGTGGAAAGTGGATGCTCCAGGCACATGGAGGTCCTATCCAGTTTGTAGGTGAGGCCAAAGGATATATTTATGGCAAAGGAAGTATATCCAATGGAAAGTTAAAAGTTGACAAAGTTTACTTTGTCAAACAGCTTGAACACAATCTGTTAAGTGTTTCTCAATTCTGTATTAAAAAACATCAGATGCTTTTCAAAGAAGATGAGTGCATTATCCTCACGTATGAAAATTCCTCTGGAATTGGTGATTCTTAGATCTCCAAGGAAAGGGGATATGTATAAGCTAGATATGAACAATGCTTCCCCAATAGGCGAAGTATCATGCTTTCTTTCCAAAGTTGATGGTGATGAGTCAACACTGTGGCATAAACGAATGTGACATGTAAATTTTAAGATAATAAATAAATTGGCTAAAAATAACTTGGTACATGGTTTGCCTAAAAAGGAATTTTTCTGCAAAGATAACTGTGTTGCATGCTTGAAAGGAAAGCAACACAAGGCATCTCATAAATCCAAAGTTGTTAACTCTATCACCATTCTATTATACTTATTGCACATGTATCTATTTGGTCCCACAAGTATAATGAGCATTGGAAGGAAATCATACTGCCTTGTGATTGTTGATGATTTTACAAGATTTACATAGGTATTCTTTTTAAGATCTAAATATGAAACTGCTGAAACACTATAATCTTTTATTCTTAAAATAGAAAATCAAATTGATCACAAGGTTAAGATAATTAGAAGTGATCAAGGAACTGAGTTTAAGAAATTTGTTCTTGACTCATTTTGTAACTCAAAAGGGATTGCCAGACAATATAGTGCTCCCAAAACTCCTCAACAAAATAGTGTTGCTGAGATGAGGAACATGACACTTATTGAGGCTGCTCGAACTATGTTAGTTTATTCCAAACTACCTCTAACATTCTGGGTAGAGGCAGTCAACACTTCATACTATGTGCATAATATTGTTCTTGTAGTTAAGCCACATAGAAAAACCCCTTATGAGCTATGGAACAAGAGGCCACTGTTCATTGGCTTTCTAAGGTCCTTTGGCAGCAGGTGTACCATACTTAACACAAACGACAATTTGGCAAAATTTGCTGAAAAGTTGGATGATGCTATCTTTGTTGGATACTCTTCTAGCTCTAAAGCTTATAGAGTATACAACATCAAGAATCAAGAATTTGAGGAATCATCCAACATAGTTGTTAATGAGCACACTCCTTGTGTTAGAGGGAATGGCCCTGATCATATTTTTGATTTAGAATTGTTTCCAAACTATTCTAAACCATCTTGTGAGAATTTTTTAGCTGGAACAGGTACTCAAGGAAATTCAGAAGATACCTAATTGTTCAAGTTACCCAGACCTATTCCAAGTTCTCCAAGAGCTACAACAAATCAATCTTCCACTATTGGCAGATCTAACAGTATAACTATCTGAAGGAATAGTGGAGCTTCAACCAGTGAATCACCTATTGTTCCTCAAAGTTCATCAGGTGACGTTGCACAATACCAAGCTGATGGAAGTAGCATTCTGAAGGAACAAGCAATTGTTAATGCTACATCATAGCCAACAAATGATGATGTTCCTCATTCATTAAATTAGTCCTCATTGAAAGAATTTGAAACAACAGCTGGACGAAGTGTTCTTGCTTCTAAGAAAAATATGTCCAATTTGGAGCTATCTTTGTAGCTAGAAGTGATTCCTCATCTACGAATTCATAACACTCATCCAACTAAGAACATCATAGGGGATGTCTCTGAAGGTGTGAGAACAAGAGGACAGACTCATAATGGAAATGTCTGCTTGTACTCATGCTTCCTATCTCAGATGGAACCCAATAAGATAGAAGATGCCTTGAAAGATAGTAGTTGGGTTGGATCGATGCAAGAGGAGTTGCTTCAATTCAAAAGACAAAAGGTTTGGAACCTATGTCCACTACCATCTGGTCAAGCACCTATAGGCACCAAATGGGTTTTCAGAAACAAGAGTTATGACAAAGGCTTGATTATCAAGAACAAGGCAAGACTGGTGGTTCAAGGATACACCCAAGAGGAAGGAATCGATTATACTAATGTATTTGCACCCATTTCTAGACTTGAGGCAGTTAGAATGTTCCTTGCTTATGCTGCATCCAAGAATTTCACTGTCTACCAACATGATGTCATGTGTGCCTTTCTATATGGGGATATAGATAGGGAAGTCTACATGTGCTAGCCTCCAGGATTTGAAGACCCACAACACCCCAGCTATGTGTGCAAATTGGATAAACTCTATATGGGCTGCACCAAGCACCTAGGCTGTGGTATGAGACTTTGTCTTAGTTTTGTCTGAAGAATAGTTATAGTAGAGGTACCATTGATAAAACTCTCTTCATAAGGAAGTCTGGAAAGGATATTTTTCTTGTTCAAGTCTATGTTCACAATATCATATTTGGTTCTTCAAATGACCAAATGTGTAAAGACTTTAAAAGCATCATGAAGAAGAAGTTTGAGATGAGTTCCATAGGAAAAATGGACTTCTTCCTTGGAATTCAGGTAAAGCAAATGAAGGAAGGGTTCTTCATCAATCAATCTAAGTATGTCAATGATATCATGTTTTAGTGGGAAAAATGGACTTCTTCGTTAGAAAGATTTGAAATGAAAGATTGCAAATCAGCCAAGACACCCATACCCAGAAACCATAATCTCTGTCCTGATTCGGAGGGGGTGGATACTGATCAACATTAGTATAGGGCAATTATTGGTTCTCTGATGTATCTCACAGCAAGTAGACCTGATATCATGTTTGCCACATATATTTGTAAAAGATATTAGGCTGCTCCAAAGGTGTCTCACCTAGCTGTTGCCAAGAAAATCCTTAGATACCTCAAAGGATCACCTAAATTAGGTCTCTAGTATCCTAGAAACAATAATTTTAATCTCTATGGATACTCTGATAGTGACTATGGTGGTTGCAACATCAACAAGAAATCAACATCAGGTGGATGTCAATTTCTTGGTTGAAGGATCATCACATGGCAATGCAAGAAACAATCTTGTGTCTCTACATCAACTGCTGAAGCCGAATACATTGTTGCTGCAAGTTGTTGTGCTCAGCTGCTATGGATTCAAAACCAGATGATAGACTATGGATTTAACTTTATGAGCACTCCTATCCATATTGACAACAATAGTGCTATCTCCATCACTGAAAATCTTGTGAAGCACTCCAAGACAAAGCATATTGATATTAGGTATCATTTCATTAGAGATATTCATGAGAAAAATCTAATAAAGATAATCGAAGTTGATTCAAATGAGCAATATGCTAATCTATTCACCAAATCTTTTGATGAACAGAGATTTAAGTATCTCATTATAGCCATTGGGATGATAAACATTAATTAGTCTACCTATTTTGAAAACATGTTGAATATGTAATATCTTATGTCAATGCCATCTAAGGTGTGTTACTAAAGGTCTCTCTCTGAAAAATTTCTCTAAGTATAAATGCTTCTAAAGAGGAATTAACCCTCAGAAGATTTTTATATATCTTCCGATGCAAACTTCCTCCAAGGATAATTTTCTTCTCGGAAGAGTTTTTAGTCTCGGAAAAAGCGATTGATTACATATCAGATCTACTTCCGAAGCTTATAAAACTCTCCATTCAGAAAGCAATCTTTACTTTCAGAAGCAAAGCTTTACCTTCTGAAGTAAGATTTGCATTCGAAACACAAATTACCTTCGGAAATGTTTTATACTCGGAAGTGAGATCTTACTGCGTAACGGAAATCTTTTGGGCCCCACACTGTAAAAAGCAAGATTTTGTTAATGATGTCGGATTATTTAACTGAACTAAAACCTTACTGCCCCTGTCAAATCTCCCACTAAAACATCACATCATCTTATCCAAACCACCTCTACTTCCATTTCACCGTCTTTTAAATAATCCTGACTATTCACTTTCATCTTCTTACTAATTTTTTATTGCCCTAAAAGCTTCCTTCACTCTCAATTTACCCAAGTCCAAACTCATTCACCTTCACCTTTCATAAATGGCACTTAACCCTCAACAGAATCAAGTCGAACTTCTTGAATCCTCAAGAGATGTCGACTTCTCTAAAATTATTTCCTTTCTTACCCAATCATCCTATTAGACCGCCCTAACTGTTAATCCACTATGTACTCCAATCACATGGCTAAATTTTGGGAAAACGGTCAGATTGAAACCCTAAATGGGATTCGTGTAATTCGATCAAGCATTTATGGCTAGGATTTGGTCATTACTGAGGAAATTATCAGGGAGCATCTTGAACTTCATGATGAAGGTGCCCCACAGAGTTCCCCAAAGCAGATTTGGACAAAACTTACATACAAATAGGATATGGTGGAGACGTCAGCAGGTCCACTATTTACAAGTTCAACTTTTCATATAATTGGAAGTTCCTGTTGCATGTCATTCTTCATTGTCTGTCCAACTAATCAGGGAGATGGGATCAAATTCCATACGAACTAGGGTGTCTAGTTCATGGAATGGTGAGAGACCTCAGATTCAACTATTCAAGATTTATGCTGATCAATCTTATGGGAAATCTCCTGCGGGACACATTCTTTATGAATCCTAGATTTCTCTAGTACATTATCAACTATGAGCTGGACCAGAGTTAGCTTGTCTACGCAACTGCTCTGAGTGTCCTTCAAATGAGGCCAACCTGTAGATACATGTGTACATAGTTTAGGAGCTCAAATGTAAAATGTCTTTCATGTCTTTCATATATGTAATAGAATGGGTACTGAATGAAATATATTTTGTGGTTATGCTTATAATGTTGAATATTTCATTGCTTAATGTTTGATAACGTATGATTGAACTAACTATATAGGTTTGTTGTTGTTTACATAGTTCTTAGACAAGAATGGTTGAGAAATATGTTTAAACTTAGTCATGTGAAGTTCTTATGCGAATGGCCCATGCTAATGGACCATCCACATGAATAACTTCATGCTAATGAACCAGCCGCACGACTGAATCAAGAGACTGAATCAGTCGCATGTATGTGACATGAGATTGACTCAGTCGCACGACTGAACACTCAGTCGTGCGGTTGGATCAACCGCATGACTCAGTCGCACGAATGAGAAACCCTAACTATAAATACCACTTAATTCGTGGAAAAACGTAACTATTCGGATCCCTACGTTCTAAATCCTACCCTAGCCGTCCAGAGACTTCAGAGAACCTGCTCCAAGTTCATAGATCACACTAAATCGGTTTGCAATCGTTCTTAACGTTTAGATTCAACCTAAGATCGATTCTACGTGCGTTCTAACTAATTGGATCACCAATAAAATAGGATTCCACACTATTTGAGTTGGTATACACATAAACCAGTTAGTACTCCATCCCATACATGGTCCTAACAAGTGCTAACAGAGCTTTGGCTCTAGATTTACGTGTAATTCAATCGATTTTGTCATAAAAATTGTGATTTTCACTCAAAAACTCAATATTTTTGTGTCAAACTACGTTTTAGACGTCTCCACGTCAAAAAGTTAGCGTTTTTCTGGCATACGACAATTAGAGTTCTTGGGAAATTCGTGTTTTTGCGTCAAAATACCTTAAACCTTTGAATTCTCAAAATTCAGCAGCTTCAGTTGCACGATTGACTCAATCGCACGATTAACTTAATCACACGACTGAATCCCTCCGCATCCCTCATACGTACGATTGGATCTCAGTCGTTCCTCCATTCATACGACTAAAGTGCCTATTCGCATTGTTCATCTGCACCTGTCCATTCGCACGAGTGAGCCATCTGCATTGGTTCATTCGCACGTCTGAGTCATCCACATTGTTCCATCGCACTCCTTCATTCGCACAAGTAAAACAGTTTGTTTTAAAGTTTAAAGTTGATAGTAATAGAGGATCAATATTCAGCGGTCACCGAAGGGAGGGATTCAAGGATCCAGAATCTATTACTTCTAGAAAATGAAGTGGGAATCATAATAAGCCCCTAAGCTAATCAGGTTAGATGATTACCCATAATGGAAGCAAAGATTCGAGATCTACTTGAATGGAGTAGATCCCAATCTATGAGAGTCGATAAAGAGAGGGTATAGCATGCCTGTAGGTGCAGATGGAGTCAAACTTAACTTAGGCGGCATG
>BJCM01219666.1:0-14030 GCA_018326385.1 Flaveria bidentis | reverse complement strand
TGATGAATTGAACTGAAACTTTTCAATTAGTTCAATATAATGCCGAAAATCATTCTTCTAGTATCAATTTCTTCATTATCAATAACAAATCAATGAATTTGAGATTTTTCAGTTCGAAAACTTCATCTTCGTTCGAATAGTAAATTCAACAGATTTGATGAAATATACTGCAATTTGTGATTCAAATTATGTTTCTAATGATGAAACACAACTTTAATTCACAATGTTTCACTCGAATTGTCAATCAATTACAGATTTCTGTGGATTTTTGAAGTTTCTATGTTCGACAGAACTTCAAAAACACTCATTCGAAAGCTCTGATACCAATTGATAGGATCAATTGATTCAATCTGTAATGATTTATGTAAACAATTCAACAAGAAACACAAACAATTGTAATCAAATCAAGTAATATCAACAAAATTCATAGTTCATTGATATAGCGAAGACAATTACAAGAGTAAGAAAGCAGTTAACAACTAAAAAACCCTCTCCTTCTCTAGTCTAAGCTATTTATACTAGAATTTAAGGAACTAACAATTTACAAAACTAGTCCCTATACTAGTACAAAATATAAAATAAAAAATAAAAGACTAAATGTTAATCTTCCAAGGGTTCTGTGTTTAGTTGAATGAATTTGCATGAATGGAGAGTGGAGAAGGGTGTGGTGGTAAGTCAAGTGGAATAGAGGGAAAGGGATTGGTGTAGGGGGGGGGGGCGATTGTAGGTTAGTGGGGGTGTGTTTTAATTTAAATTTTAATAGGAATTGTTATTATGTAGTGTTATTTTATAGTGTAGTGTAGTATTTTACATGGTAAACTCTAGTAGGTAATAAAGCATTGAGCATGCATATGTGTGTTTTCAACCTTGAATTTATGTGTGTATACATATTTTAATTGTTTCAATTATGATTTAATTGCAAAGTTGACTAATTTTCTTTCCCGGAACATGAAGTTATTCTATCCTAAGGCTAGACTTAGCTAAATCATCTCAAATAATTCATAAAATAATAAGAATGACAATAGTAGAGGTAATAGTAATAACATTACTATAAATAATAATAATGATTTTAACATTAATATTAATTGTATGGTTAATGATGCAAGAGGTTAATGGTTAGAAATATGACCTAAAGTTTGATTGTTACATCACCTTTATAGTCAACCAGCTGTTCATCCTCCTCCTCTTCATCAACCAAACTCATATAAGGTGGCTTCTTTGAACGTTCATCAGTTTTCTAAACAAAGATCTCCTCTCCCCCAAAATCAGTGTCTATGTTTATCCTAATGTCAACAAACCTAGCTTCTACCACCTTATCCTCATTCACCACATTTTGTTTCTCCCTAGCATGAATCTTTGTTTCCTCCTCTTCTCTCACACCTAATCCTTCCGCTGTCTTAGTCCCTACACCACTAGTACCCTCTCCTGCCCTAGAAGGTTTCACATTCAAAAATTGGTACTTAGAAATATCAGTCATATCATCTAACTCAGATTGAGTTAGCTTATTGGGCAGGCCGATTGCAACTTTCAGCTTGTTCACCTCTATCAATAGTCTTTTAATCAGATTCTGCTAATCCACCAACATGTTTGTCATCCCATCTAGCATCTCATCCTTTCTTTTCTCCCTCAATTGTTGATTTGTCAACTTTTTTTTCATCATGCTTAACTCATTGGATACAGTGGAATTGAGGTTCCTCATAACATCCTCCTCATGACTTGCCCTCTTATCCCTTTTCCTGGGCTCGGTAAACGCTTGGTGGTTATGCTTCGGCATCCTCTTAGTCTCCCCCTAATAGCCCTTTTCTTGGACCATTTCTCTTTCTTAACCCTCACCTCTTGCTTAGCCTCATGTATATCTTCTTCAAAGTCATAGTCTTTTTTAGCGTATCACTTCGTTTTCTTTAGAGACTCATGTTACAGGATCATGTACGTACGGAGTACTAACTGATAATGTGTGTGTACCTAATCAAATAGTGCGGAATCCTATTTGATTGGCGATCCAATCACTGAGAACGCAGTTTCGATCAATCTAAAGATTAATGAAACATTAAGAATGATTAGAACACGATCAATTGTAAACTATGAAGTTGGAACAGGTTCTCTGGAGTCTCTAGACGGCTAGGCTATGTATGTGAGTCGAAATTATTTTAAGTGTTTTTTAATTTTCCACAAATTAGGTGGTATTTATAGGTTAGGGTTTGTCAATCGTACGACAGAACCATTAGCATTGTTCAGTCGTGCAACTGAATCATGTGAATGATCCATACACATGACTGAATGTTCAGTTGTGCGACTGAATCAATCTTATGTCTCGATCGTGCGACTGATCCAGTCTCCTAGTTTAGTCGTGCGACTGGTCTATTAGCATGAAGTATTCATGCGTATGGTCGATTAGCATGGTCCATTCACATGAAGACTTCATACAATTAAGTTTGAACATATTTCTTAATCATTATTGACTAAGAACTATGTAAACAACCACAAACCTATATAGCTAGTTCAATATGCGGTATTACACAATAAACAATGAAACATTAAACATTATAAGCATCAATCACATATTTCATTTCATTTAACTCATTCATTACACATAGCATGACCTGAAAGACATTTTACATTAAGCTCCTAAACTAGGTACATATGTATTAACAACTCAGCTTGTTTCTCTGTCATCTCCTCAGCCCGTCTATCTTCAGACTCAAACACCCTCCTTAAGTAGTTCTACGTTTCAGTTGGATACATATTCTCGCACAAGTGTGTCATCTTACCACTAAAGTCGTGCCTTATCTTTTTATTTCCAACTGTTCATATGAACCAATCTTTTTATTTCTCCATGTCTTAGGACATTTGGAATCAAATCGTCTATCAACATCTACAGAAATCTTGGATATAGCAGCCATTTGTCCCTTTTCATGGCCATAACGTTCTCGGCCATTTAGTCAAAAATGAGTTTGACTATATTATCCTTCTGTCCTATAAAAATTATGATCATGGCTTTGGCCCAATCAAGATTCAGCCCATCTGATCGACCCTTTCGATGGTCTTAGCACATAATGAAAACTTGGGCAATGTATCTCCACTCCTTGGACAATAAAGACTTTTTTATCCATGTCCTTGTCCTGAAAGGAGGACCCTCATATCCTATGCTCCTAAAGGCCTTAAAGACCTCCTGATCAGTGAGCATAAGCTCCTTTCCATGGTGTTCTTGGAGTCTGAGCACCAGGCTATAATCTCCGTAGTGATTGTAATGTCATTTTCCAGCTCTCTAGCAACTATCCTCTAAGGAATGGCTCTAGTATCATACTCGGAAGTCCTTCAAAAATCTCTAATATGAAGGTCATAAATGGTAGGAGAGTGATAAACTACGTAATCCATGGGTGAAGCCAACAAATGCAATCTTGAAATGCTATAGCTTTATGGTTGGAATCATCCGGAATGGCCGTTATGTTGTTCAGTTCGTCGAACTTCAGATTAGCCATTTTATCTGAAAAATTGCTGAAATTCATTAGAAAGATAAGTTAAAATGAATAATAAAAAAATTGAAAAAAGAATAAAAATAAATTAAAAATAAATTTAATTCGATATGCGAAAGTATAGTTTTGCGTGCCGAAACATTAGTTTTGCATGCGAAGATGTCGTTTCAGCAAGGAACATGATGTAGCTTCAGTAGACCAAAGAAGTAGATTCAGTAAGCAAAAACCATAATTTCAGCCAAACAAAACTAAGTTTTGATCAGCGAAACTGTCAAGTTCGCATGGACAACATAACTTCACAGTTTTGCTAAAAACATTTGAACTTTCATTCAGTTTCGCTAGATTATCAGTACTTTAGCAATAAGAACTGCGAAGGTACCGAAGAGTCACAGTTCAGTCGGTCCTTAATATGATGTTAAAACCTAGATTAAATTACAATCGAGGGTTAGAAACAACTCATCTAATGATTAAATGAACATCAAACACAAAGGAAACACTCTAAAACACAAAATTGTTCGACAATAATTTTGTGAAATTGGTGATTTAAATTTATATTTAATCTTCCATTTAATAAGTTTATAAAATTATGTGGTTTTATATAACATTTATGAAATTCTAATTATTATATAAAAAAATTAATTATATTCTAAAATTCTACAAAAGTTATATAAGTTTATATTAACTATGAGATTGTGTGATCTAATTTAATTTAATAAAGAAAGATTTTATTTTATTTTTAATATTTGAAATCTATAAAGTGTGAATAGACAATACTTTAATTATAAATTGAGTTTAATAGGGTTAGGGTCAAATTTGTAGTTTATAAAACTTTGTTTTAAATGTTTGTTTATAGAATAATAACTATTAAAATCATAAGGACCAAAAGTGAAACTTTTGTTTAAATCCCAACCCAAACAACCCAAACAACCGCTATCGACCATTTAAACCCAATTAAATCCATTTAACCCATCTTCTAGTCGGTTTCGAACCCATTACCCCTTTCAATTCGAATCAAATGGTTGTGTAAAGCTCACTTACTCCAAATCAAAACAAATGTTTAAAATCAAAATAGTTACAGCTTGAATCATGACCAAATGTTTGAATTTAATCAATCCAAAACGCATTTTTATGTATTTTGAATTCAATGATAGATAAAATTACAATTGAAACTGATAATTACGTGTCTAAACAAACCCGAACCCTCCTTAATCAAATCATTGAACCGTTTGGAACATAAAACCCAAATTGGATTGATTTTATAGAGGCAAAACATTCTATTCAACTCCTCTAATTTCACAAATCACACAATTTCTATTGAAACACACACACCCCCTCAACTTCGATCATCAACTGCATCTTGAACCTGTAATCTGGTCGACACCCACCTTCCGAGTGTCCTAAACATAAATTGGGTGAGGGATTTTAGTCATCATATCCATCTAGAGCTTAAGAAAAAATCAATTGAATCAATAACATCATCATTATTACGATCACACTCTACTATTGATCACAACTGCCCCTCTCTTCTTCATCATCGATCTATATCAAAATCAGGTAATTAAACACACTCGTACACACGATTTCATTAGGGGCTTAAAAGCCCTAATATTCCATTCTTTCATATTTACCAATGGGGTTCAACTTGGATCAAGATCAAACTAGGGTTCATATTGATTTGGGAGATTTAAGCAATTAATGTTTAAAATATTTTAATGGGAACTCTAACAGATCTGGGTATCATCCTGACTGGTAATTAGTAATAATTCTAGACATGAGGTCCCGGGTTCGAACCGGGCCTCTGCCAACCCTTTTGTTTATTTGAGTTTCTTATATTTTTGTATTCAGAAAATTATTATTATATTAATGAATCCAAATAAAAATTATTTTGTTAACTAAAAAATTTCTAAAATTATTAAGTTAATTTTTAAAAATTTTAAAACTTTTAATTCTTCAATTTAATTATTTTTAAAGTGTAAAAAGGTTATAAAAACATTATTTAGTCATTATATGTTATAAATATATTATAGCTCAAATTTGGATTATTTCAAAACACAATATATCTACATGTTATGCTGGAACCCTAGAAAGATTAGTTTTTGTCATAGTGTACGGACTTATTAAATAAATATATGTTCCTTTTGTTTGTTGTTATTAGTATAATTTGGATTGTTTTTTTTGTGCAGGGTAGACACTTTGATAGATATTGAAATTGTTGTTAGTTCTCTCATTTTGCACATTGTAATCCTTACTAATATCAACTGAAACTCTATGAATTCTTCGGACATTTGTTTGTGATGATTACTTTGTTCATTTGAATTGTCAATTGCTTGATAACAAACAAAGATGGTTCCATTTGAACCTATCAAATGGTATTAGAGCTTTCGTTCAGTGATTTGAAGTTCAAAATTGACTTTTGAGCACTTTTGAGCACTTTTGAATCACTTGAATCTATGTTTTGATCGCAATTGTTCAATTAATTGTTGATTTAGTTGTGTTTCATTACTAGATACATGATTTGAATCACAATTGAGTGAATTGGCATCTTCAAATCTGAATTTTTGGTAGATTTGAGTTCGAACTATTCTTCAAAAGTCGAATACTATTTTGTAAAATTGAGATTAATTTGTTATTCATTGATAGAAATGATGCTAAAGGACTGATTATCGGTGTATAACTCACTTGATTGAAGAGTTTCAGATCGTTTTATCAATTTTTAAAAAAATTGTTAAGATCAAGTTGTTACGAAGAAGATAAATTAGGTGTTTTAGGTGTTGAAATCATCTAAAAAATCACCTAAGTGTTTGGGCACATGAATACTGTTAAGACGCTTTAACACTGTTTATACGTTTCAGAGTGGTCGTTTTGACACTGTGTGGACGTTTTAGCACTGTTCGGACGTTTTTCAGAAAACTAAGTCCTAGGCGCTTTGGAACTATTCAGGTGCTTTGGAACTATTCAGGCGCTTTGGAACTGTTTGGGCGTGTTGATACTGTTCAGGCGTTTCTAAACATGAAAGCATCAAAAGTTCACTAAGACAATCCCTTAGGTGTTTCTAAGTCAAGTTAGGCGTTTGACTACTGTTTAGAAGTTTCACTACTATTCACGTGCATCTAATTCAGACTTTTCACTCAACACTTAGAAATTTTTCAAAAATCTAAAATCCAAAAATATTTTCATTTCTTTATTTCATTTAAATCTAAAAACATGTACAATAGTGTATTTTTTTAAAATCAAAACTTAATCATGGTTAACTCTGAAGATTTAGACAACAAATTACCA
The DNA here is from genome assembly GCA_018326385.1 of Flaveria bidentis. Lineage (NCBI taxonomy): Eukaryota > Viridiplantae > Streptophyta > Magnoliopsida > Asterales > Asteraceae > Flaveria > Flaveria bidentis. The sequence continues at coordinate 7,278 of BJCM01219666.1, read as the reverse complement.
AAGAAGAAAAATAGAGCTGAGTTCAAGAATTGGTCACTTAGGTTGAAACATCATTTGAAATCAATTGATACTAATCGGTGGAAATCAATTGAGAAAGGACCTCACATCCCAGTAACTTCTAATAGTCCTGATAGAGGATTTGTATATACAAAAGATACTCAAGAGCCATATCCTAAAGATGGCTTACATGGTGATGATTTAAAAAAGGTGAAGAATTATGTTAAAGCATATTCTCTCATGTGCAAAGGGTTACCTTTGGAGGTACTTTCAAGGCTGGAGAACTATCAAACTTGTTATACCATGTATAAAGCAATAAAAGTTATGTGTGAAGGAGGAAAAGAGATACAAGATCTCAAAAGATAGAAGTTAAAGATGCAACTTGAACTTTTTGAGCATATATTAGGAGAAACTATAAACCAAACTATAACCCTATTAAAGCACACTGAAAGGTTTCCTATGGATCTTGATCTTCTCATTGCTAAGATTGAAACTGAAAGGTTTCCTATGGATCTTGATCTACTCATTGCTAAGATTGAATCTATGGAAATTGATGAGAGCTGAAGAAATAATAACAAAGCTGCATCAACGTCTTAATACAAGTATGTTGCTTCTCCTGCAAATACTATAGAGAATTCCTTTCTTGCCAAAGATAATGCTACTCCTGAAAACGAGGGTGCTTTTTTGTGGGAGCTAGATTCTTCACAAGTACCCAGTCTATTCAACTCAGCCACAATCACAGTCTCCTTCGAAATCTACAATGCCTAAACCTCATAATGAGACTCCATCTTTTAATTCAGCTAATCCTAGCAATGTTAAATATATGTTATAAATATCCTTTTACAGGATAAAGAGTCCAAAACTGCATTCACAGCATTTATGGCAAGCTTTCAAGCTTATCAGGGTAGTCATCTAACTCAAGTTGATTTGATTTTGCAGGATTTGTTTGAGATGGATCCTAATGACGTAGAAGAAATAGACTTTAATTGGCAAATGGTTATGATTTCTTGCAAAACACAAAAGCACTCATATGTTAATAAGAACTACAAGCCTAGTGCGAACAAAACAGTTGGCTTTCACAAGTCAAAGTCAAGATTTTTCAATTGCAATAGTTATGGCCATTTTTCTAAAGAAGGTAAAGCTCCAAGAACTCAAGGTGGAAATGGCCAAAGCAGTTTCAATAGTCAGAGACATGAACATTAGACTCAAAAGACTATTGAAAACCATATCAAATTCTGCCTATGCCAGAATTAAAAGTTGAACAAAAGACAGCTGAACAAAGAAAGCACTAGTCGTAAGCATAAAGGATGGTTATGACTAAAGTGCTTATGCTACATAATTTAAAACTGATCTTAATTCAGGATTAGCATTGATTTCTGAAATGAATGAAGACTGGTCTGAAAACAATGATCTGTAAACAGATGAATCAGAAAATGAGACAGACTATGACTAGAGTGACAAATCTGATCCAAAGGCACACATAGAAGAAATTGCACTCATGGCAAAGTCTGAACAACCAAAAGTTGTAAACTCTACATCTGACACTAAGTCTTCAAGTTCATATCCTGAAATTCGAATTAAGTTAAGAGAAAAACTGTGCACTAAAGCATGTTTTGAACAAGTTGAACATTATAGAACTTACTTGTTCAAAATATGTGATAAATTTTAGCAAGAAGAAACAATGCACATAAAATTGAAAGATGATCATAAAGTTTTTCAAGATAAAATCATGTCACTTCAAGCAAGTTTGAACAGAACTCTAAAAGAAGTTAAATTTGTTAAGAAACAACTTGAAGAAATGACAAAAACACTCGAACAAGAAAAATTTGCACATGCAGCAACGCAAATTGATTTGGCCAAAGTAAAAAGCTCAAAGACTATAGTTGACAAACTGGTAAACTGAAGAGAGGATAAAGATAAAAAAAGATTAGGATTTACACATGAACCTATGCATGAATCTATCTCTAATACTTTACCAGAAAACTTCAATTCTCATCACTATTCTACAGAAAATAAACCTAAGCGAAAAGATTTACAGAGAAGAAAAAGGTTTGTTAAGAAACTATTGAAAGTTAAATTGAAAAACTAAACATTCAAATATTCGAGTTCTGATGATTCAAGCTCAAATGAATTAACTCAAAATAAAGATTATAAAAAAGAATCTTCTCAAGATTCAATTAAAAGAAAAGCATTAAGAAGTTATCAAGAAATAAAAGAAGAAGAAAAACATCTTTTAAAACTACATTGGTTGAACCAATCAATAAATCAAGTCAAATTAAAACTATGAAGTTTGTGTGAGCAGGAACTTTCAACATGAACACAATATCTGAAACAACTTCAAAAACTAAGATCAAATCTAACTTTGATCTGAAAATAGGTTTAGGTCCAATGTCTTCCGCTGTTCAAAATAGATTTGTATCTAAGGAGTTAAAGAATTGTGACATTGTTAAAAAGGAAAATCCTAAACTTCAAAAGACCAAACTCACACAACAAAAACAAAAGCTTAACCAGTCTTATTCTAAATCTTGACAAGGATCTACTATGGCCTCAACATATATGGTTAAGCAAATGTTGTTTAAAAAACCATAAAAATACTATGATATATGTGACATGTAAATAACACATTTGAGTGTTATATTAATAAATATTGGCACATATGTGATATGACAAATCACAACACAACTAATTGTTATTTTAACAAATACTATGCATTGTGTGATGAACAGGATCATAATACAGAGGATTGTTTCTTCAGGAAGAACTCACCTAAAAAGGATTTTGATAATCAAGGATATGCTAATCCAAAGTTCCAAAACAATCATTATAATGGATTTCAAAATCTATAAAAATCACCTTCTCTGGGTTTGAGATCATTCAAAAGAATCAATTCAGATTATGATAATCAGTATATTGTAAGATCACAACAGTATAATCACGCTCAGTGAGAATGAGAAATGAAACATATAATGGGAAATACTTGACATTATTTAAAAAAATGGTTCAAAAATTCTTGAGGATGATCTTGAAAACAGATATAATGTTTTGAAAACAAAACAAAGAAAAGACAATCAAATTGATTTCTAAAGAGGATTTGAAAATCATAAATTTCAAAGGAAACCTGACCTAAACAAACTCCATTTCAAATAGTTTACCATTGTAGATAAATTTGGAAAGCCCAAGACCATTTCAGCTTGGGTTACTAACTCATCTTAAATATCTTTGAATACAGGTATGGCCACGGAGACCAGTAAACACATGGTATGTTGATAGTGGGTGTAGCAGGCTATGACAAGCAATCAAGCCTTGCTTCAATATTTTACACTAAAAGATGGTACTCATGTAGCGTTTGGTGGAGTTTCAATTGAAAAGATAACCGGTGAAGGAACAGTATCTAACGGAATAATAAGATTTGATAAAGTCAACTTGTGTGAAGAGTTGAACTTTAATCTTTTAGGTGTTTCACAAATATGCGATAAATCATATTCTACTTTATTTGATGACTCCATTTGTTATTTAAAGCTAGGATTTTAGATTAGCAAGGATTGGGTTGTTGTTAAAGTTGTTCAAGATAGAGATATCTACAAACTATACATATCTCATGTTGATCCTTCAACAGAAACAACTTGCCTTATTGCTCGTGCATCTAATAAAGAAAACCAGCATTGGCATTGCCGTCTCAGTCAATTCAACTTCAAGTACATGAACAAGCTTGCAGCATGTTATTGGAATTCCTTCAAAGAAGTTCACAACATCAGACCTCTACAAAGCATGTTCGAAGGGATACAACATAGACCGTCTTATAAAACCAAACAAATAAACTGAAATTCAAAGCATCTACAAATGTTACACATGGATCTATTTGGTCCTGTAAACATACAAAGTATCGAGAAGACATCGTTTTGTTTAGTCATCATTGATGATTATACATGATTTTCTTGGGTTATCTTTTTGCATGCAAAATCCGAAATAGCTGAATTATTAGAAGAGTTTATCATTAAAGTAGAAAATCAACTCGATCAAAAAGTCAAATTTATTAGAAGTGATAATGGAACTGAATTTAAAAATGCTAATATTGACAATTTTTGTGTAGAAAAGAAATAGCTCATTAGTTCAGTGCTCCTCGAACTCCACAACAAAATGGAGTTATAGAAAGGAAGAATAGAACATTGATTGAAGCAGCTCGTGCAATGTTAGCTGATGCAATGGTTCATACCACTTTCTGGGATGAAGCCATACCAACTATCTATTTCATTCAGAAACATACTCTGATTTGTAAAGAGAAACATAATACTTCTTATGAGTTAATGTTTAGTAGGAAACCTAACACAAATTTTCTTAACTCTTTTGGATGTCCTGTTTTGATTTTAAATTCAAATGACCATCTACGAAAATTTGATTCAAAGTCTGATCATGGATTATTTCTTGGATATTCGTCTGCTTCGAAAGTATCTATAGTTTATAAATTTAAGACGAATGTTATCATTGAAACATTCAATGATAAATTCCTTGAAATCTCCTTTCCTTTAGTTGCAAATGGTCCAAAGTGGTTATTTGATTTAGACTCATTAACAAACTCATTTAATTCTAATTTGTTTGAATCTTCTTGTGTCAACAGGAAACAGATAGGAGATCTTGGAACCTTCAGTGAAGATTCTGATTCTGATGATATGCATGATACAAGCACAGACTACCCATTTTTCTCATTTGTATGAGATCCTCTATTCACTTTAAAGAATCATGATGAACAAAATCCTGAGCATCAACAAGTTCATGAAACTTTTGATGTTTCTCAACCTATCTCTAATGATGGACCAGAAATTCACCATCCTTAGTCTTGAACTTCATCTGTATCGGGAGATATAGATGTTAATGACAAGTTTGATTACTTTGTCAATTCACCAACTAAAGTTCTGAATTTCATTACATATTCTTTAACTTTATTCCACCAACTCTCCAACCTAAACCAAACCAATTTGGATGTGAATGTTCAACAAGATGAGACTCTAATAACTTGTAATCACAATAAACATCCCATCTCTCAGATTATTGGTCCTTTGAATGAAAGAACAATGAGAAGTCACTCCGAATGATCAAATATTTGCTTGTACTCATGTTTTCTTTCTCAAATTATCCCTAAAAACATTACTAAAGCATTAAAGGACAATTTTTGGATTGAAGCAATGCAAGAGGAATTACTACAATTTAGAAAACTGGAAGTGTGGAAACTGGTGGATTCGCCGGAAGGAGAGAATGCCATTGGCACAAAATGGTTATTTAGAAACAAATCAGATGACAGAGGAATAATTATTCAAAACAAAGAACGATTAGTAGCTCAAGGTTACTCTCAGGAGGAAGGAATAGATTATGATGAAGTCTTTGCTCCAGTTGCAGGACTAGAAGCAATTCGGTCTTTCTGGCATATGCTTCTCATATGATATTCATAGTGTATCAAATGGACGTTAAAGGTGCATTTTTGTATGGACCAATCACTGGTGATGTGTATGTTAAGTAACCTCAAGGTTTTGAATATGTTGAATTTCCTAATCGTGTGTAAAAGCTCAGCAAAGCTCTATATGGTCTACATCAAGCCTCAAGAATCTGCTATAAGACATTGTCCCAACACTTGATCTAACATGGATACACGAGGGAAGATTGATACTACTTTATTTATAAAGAATGATGCATCTGATCTCCTTTGCGTGCAAGTATATGCGAATAATAGCATTTTTGCATCAACCAGTCAAAAACTTGTAAGGCCCCATTCCCGGGACGCTTACAGCTAGTCAATCATCTCACATAAAACATATATTTACATTTACGTAAGTAAAATATTTGAGCGGAAACATTAAAAAAACATTTCATTTCATTAATAAATGCTTTTGCAAATTAATACAACATTTGTTACAAAATATCGTTTGTTCGCATTACAATGCAAAAACATTATACAAGGGAATGCCATCCAAAACAAGCTAAGTAGCCACTCCATGCCATCCTCAACAACCTTTACGTGTAAACTGGAAATGTCACACCCCCGCTAAGAGCGCAAACACGGGGATGTAACGAGACGGTAATCGTCATAACACATGGTAAGCAAATAGAGATGCAATATAATAATGATGACAAGTGTGTCATGACGACACCCAACAACAAGGGGACTTGTGTCATGTTTAGTCAATATTCACGACAACATAGCCATAAGCGTACACAAGCAAATGATCACACAAACATAGATGTATGCATTGTAATGTATTTCCCATAACCCGGGAACAAGCATGAAAAGAGTAATGTTGTTTAATAGACTGCAACAATATTTCCAAAATATATGTTTAGTCACAAGATGCATCCTAGGGTCTCCACTAAGGCAGCACACCTAGATCCTCAGTTAGCATGATCACCTGAAAAGATATGCTCAAAATGGTCAACAAAATTGTTGGTGAGCTCGCAGGTTTAAAAGTAAATAAGTAATTGATGTTGTATAATGTTTGTTGCAGAATACCGTGAATAAAGTTATAAGTAAGCAAAATCACATGTCATGAGCTTTACAACCAAACCTAACGACATACAGAAAGAATCTTGTCAGAATATATTCACCCAAGGCCCGTTCCGGGCGGCTGTGGGTACTAATTAGTATACCAACAACGAGGGTGGGGGTGTCCACCCAGTAGTACTACCAATACCTATTTGTCGGTTCCCACACTGGAATAATATGGTTGTAATAAAGAACCACACAGCAGACACAAGCATGAATGAGATAAGTACTAACAAAATAGTAGCACGTTGAATCCAAGTATGTAAATTGTATGTATGTTGTATAAGCATAAAAAGGGGAAACGAAACTAACTTGTTAAGTGGTAAGTATGAATGATCAAGTTCCCAACAGTTATATGTAATGAACAATCAAACACCTATTAACAGTTATTGTTAAGCATTAATTACATTTATAAGGCAAATAGTAATCCCAAAAAGGGTTGTTAATAACTGTAATCCCAAAAAGGGTTGTTGATAACTATAAGTATTTGTTAAATATGTGTAATGTAGGATTCTTTATGCCCAAGACACCTAGAATATTGATGCGGTTAGTACGTTGTGATCCAAGTCGGGTTATACCCAATAACAAGCTTAGCAAACACCAATTGGTATTTAATTGATGATGTGATCATTCAATCAAATATCTACACCAATTTAGAAAATGGGTTTTCTAAATAAATTGCATATGTGGTGGAACAACTTATTAGGATATTTTGTTCAAGAATATTATTTGTTATGTTATTTAAGTTAGTT
>BJCM01219659.1:0-14257 GCA_018326385.1 Flaveria bidentis | reverse complement strand
GTCTTCCTATGAGGAAGAGGACAAAGGTTCCAAACTTTCTGCCTTTTGAATTGAAGCAACTCCTCTTGCATAGCTTCAACCCAACTTCCATCCTTGAGATCCTCATCACCTTTCTTTGGCTCTATCTGGGATAAGAAACAAGAGTGAAGACAAACATTTGCTTCATGGGTTTGTGCCCTTGTTCTTACTCTTATGACAACATCTCTAATGATGTTTGTGGTAGGGTGAGACTTGTGGATCCTTAGCTGAGGGATCACAGCAAGTTGTTGAGAGAGATCTAAATTTGAAAATTTTAGATCTAGCATAGATGTTTCACCCACTACGTCAGCACACTTATCAAGAAACTTGATCCAATGAGTGTGTAACATCATTGATGTTGTCATCTATGGAGTGGTTATCAGCATCAAGAACCTCCTGATCACTGTTACCACCACCATTGTTTTCTTCTATATTTGAAGCATCTTTATCTAGTTGTATAGCCTCTGAGCTGGAATTTGAAGGCATCCCAGATGTATCAAATGAGTTTGTCATTGTGGTGCTGATAGAAACCTCATTTGCAGAAGTAGTTCCAACTGGAGCTGAAGATGTATTACATGAAGTTCTTCATAGCTCAAATCTTGGATCAGGATTTGTTAAAATAGTTGGTAACTAAATCAAGATGGAACAACCAATTAGGATCAGAACCAACTACATAGGGTGTGTGTTCATTGAAAGTTACATTGGCTGACTCCTCAAGAATTCTAGTTCTGAGATTGTATACTCTATAAGCTTTAGCTTGGGAAGAGTATCCAATAAAGTGACCGTCATCTGATTTCTTAGCAAATTTGGCAATTTGATCTTTGGTATTCAAGATGGTGCAAGGACATCCAAATGACCTGAGAAAACCAATGAAAGGTTTCCTCTTGTGCCAAAGTTCATAATGAGTCTTGCCATAAGTCTTATCTACTAAAACTCTGTTTTGCACATAGCTGGCAGTGTTGACTGCCTCTGCCCAGAAGGTGATGGGCAGCTTAGAGTCAGACAACATGGTTCTTGCAGCTTCATAGCTGGCAGTGTTGACTGCCTCCAAAAGAAACTTGTCCTCCATCAATCTATTCAAAGTTCTGGAGTAATGACCAATTGCCTGTCATGTGCCTGGAATAGACAATGTCAATAATCCAGACATTCTTGTTTGTCTTGAGTTGTCCCTTCATAAAGAAAATGATTAGTTACATTTGGAAATCCAAGCCTTACTTGTCTTGGGCTCACTAAGAGAAACAGAAGGTAATGTAACAATAATAGATCCAATGGTTATGCTTTGAGGATCTTAAGCTGTTGTTGATGGAGTATTTTAAGTCACTTGGTCTTTCTTAGACTTCCACACCACCTTTGGAAACTTAGACTTGACCTTCAATATTTCAGAAGCTTTTGAGACTTCAGAAGTTTTGATGACCGGACCTTCGGAAGATTCTGCGAATATTACAGCAGACTTCAGTGATTTGGAAGTATTCCTTCCTTTCGAGGCCAACTTTTCTTCCGAAGGCAATTTTCCACTTGCCTTCTTCTTAGTTTTGGAGCTTTCGAAGGAAACAGGTTTTCCTTCCGAAGCTTGAATCTTCTTGGAACTCTTGAAAGTCTATTTCTTGATCATATGAAGAGTACCATTAGGATTGTATGGACTATCCTTAGCAAGATGAGTAGTACTTTCACACATGACACACTCCATTTTCTTCTTTCCAAGAGCCTTCTGCTGGGAATAAGACTGATTTTGGTCACATCCCTTCTCCACCCTTATCTTTGAAGATGCTGAGACATTCTTTTTAGGCTTAGGACTATTCTTGGAGTTGGATGGTCTAGATTGTGTAGTAGCGGTACACAACGGATAAGCTTTCTTCTTGATACTGAGATAATTTGAACATGAACCAGAACTCTTAGCAGAAGAGTTAAGGTTGATGTCTTCAGTCTTTACTACTTCAAATCCTGCACATATGAAAAGTTGTTTCTACTTAGGATCAAAAGTAGCCTTGATCTCTTGAGCATTCCTAGCTTTTCTTTTGCTCTTTCTGATCATGTTCTTTCTCATTTACTTGGTCATCACAGTCTTCTTTTTCTCCTCAGAAGGATAGTGGCCCTTCTTAGAATCTTTCTCTTCACTTTTCTCAGAGAGATTCTTTATTATCACTTCTTCATCCTCTTCACTCAAAGGATCTATGAGAGGAAGCTCATCATCACAAGTTCCACACCAAGGTGATCTTACAGACAAGATTGTGTGTGGAGGAGCTATCTCATTTGATCCTAATCCATGCTTGTTTTGATACCACACTTTGTTATGCAGGGATGAGGATATCATGTTCTTGAAGGTCTCCTATTCAAGAACATACTTTTCGGCCCTGACTTTGTTGATCACAAGCTCAGCCTGACACTCAGTCAACTTAGTTATGAGATCCTTGATCTGAGTCCTAAAGTTTGTATGCTCATGTTTTAGAACTGAAATGGTTTTGTCTAAGTCCTCAATCTTTAGTTTACAATAATTTTCAAACTTTCTAAAATCAACTTTTAAGATATTTAAGGACTCAAGGTCAGGTCTCATTTCTAAGTTGTAGGACCTGTATCTGTTTACTTTAGCAATGCACTCAAGGTCAGGCCTTCTTCTTCAATAGCAACATCAGCTTGCTGATTTGGCTTCTTATTCTTGGTAGCTTTGTCAGTGTAGTTTAATCTGGACTGTGCTTGGCCACCATTTGTTCTTGGTGCCTTACACTCCCTAGCAAAGTGGCCCATCAAGTTACAGTTGTAACACTTGACTTTGCTTTTATCCAACCCAAACTTTCCACTAGTTGCATTGCTGGGGACTTCCTTCCAGTCCGCTTGTAGAACTTCTTGGCTTATTGAGTGAGAATAGCCATCTGCTAGACTATCTTCATGTACTACAGATCATCTGGATGAATACAGTCTAGGTCTTCAAGGGTGAAAAGAAAGCTACCACAACTTTCATCAGAAGACACAAAGGCTTAAGAAGAACTTGTCTCTTGGAATGGGCTTCCTTGAGTATAGTTCTCCCTTAGTGTCTCTGAGAAGGTGATGAAAGGAACCTTTGATAAGTTGCCAGGATAGCGTATGAGATGATGTTGGGGTTTTATGCTATTCCTTTCAGCCACATGAAGGGCTGAACCCATTTGACTGTTGGAGTTGCCAGATGAACCTAGCATCTTCATCTCCATTTGGTAGCCACTGAGAACCCCATATAACTCTGTTAGGGTGAGAGTTTTCAGATTCTCAGTACTCTTGATAACCACACAGTAGTGTGTCCATTGCCTAGGAAGTGAGGATATGAACTTCCTTACAATGTCTCTATTCTCAAGAGCAACTCCTCCGTCCACTAGGGTATCCACAATCTCAACATACCTAATGTATTGCTGAGTCATGGTTTCACCTGCTTTGAAAGTGAAGTTTTCAAACTGCTGCTTTAGGAGATCCTTCTTGTTCTCTTTTGCTTCAGAGGAACCCTCATACATCAGTTTTAATGCATCTCACATTTGATTAGCTGTTTTGCATTTCTTGAAATCTCTGTAAACAGAGTTAGGAAGAGAAATCTGAAGGGCTGTCATGGCTTCTGGTCAATCTCTACTCTCTTCCTATCTTTATCAGAGCAGTCAACCAAAGCCTTGGGTATCATACCACCACCAGTAGCAGAAGAGGTGCTTGGTATGTATGTTCCATTCTCAAGAGATTCCACATTCTTGAATCTAGAGACCTGATGAAACCTTCCATTCTTTGGCACCAGGTGTCAAAGTCATCAAGAGTGATCAGTGGGGATTTGTTCATGGTTCCCATTTCCATATCAGTTTTGGAAATGGTTGCCATTTGAAAAGTTGAGTATTTGTGTGTATGAGGGATCTTAAGATGGTGAGATCTTATATTAAGAGTCTGGAATGCTTTGATACCAAATGCAGGACTGGTGAAGGGTGGTCACTTACAACACAACAACACAAAGAGGAGAGCAACTTAACTTAATCAAACAGTGAACTGGATTTACCACAAGTAAAAACACTAAGAACACATGTAAGTAAGAGATAGAACAAGAGAACAAGATACACAAGTAGATGGTTTTCAAGATTGAAGTATATTGCTTTCTCAAGTTCTATTACAAGTGTTACAAAGCATAAAAGAAAGATACAAGAACATGAGATACTTATACTACATCCTACAGCCGACCATACTTTGAAAGCTAGCTAGATACAATTGACTAGACACAAAACAAAATCAATTGTAGAGTCAAAAGGCAGATTGCCTTTTGACTAGTGACTATGACATGCCATAGCTCACATCCTTATCTATTACAACAAGGATAAAGTACATTAAGTAGAAAGTTACAGACTCAAGACCTCAATGTACAGTTACCAAAAGCGTGGACTTTTTCACCAACTCATGTAAGTTGGTGACTTTACAGAGTTGCAGCAAAAAGGGGTCCAGCTTTATGGAAAAGTACATAAGATAAATCATGTTGTTAAAAGTCTTCGAAATAAATCCATCTTCAAGTGTTGGCTTCGGAAGACTTTGTCTGTTGAAGCTTTAGAAGACTTCATCTTTGACTTTGGAAGATATTGGTCTTGGCTTCGGAAGATTTCACACTTAGTATATTTTTGTTGCATGTGTGAAACTTCTAAAGCATTCTTCTTCAGTATACTTGTGCAGCATGCAAGAAAGACTTTGGGTGTTTAGGTTGCTTCAGCCTCTTCATACAATCTCTACAGACTTAAATAAAGGATTTAATATTCAAATTGTCTGAGGCTCAAGACCAACTTGTCACAACTGAGGCTCAAGCTAGGAAGCATGCTATCTCAGAGCAAAACTTCCAAGCCATCCTTGCATCATCCTCTCACTCAAAACTTTGTTATTAAAAAAAGGTGGGTTGGCGACCAATTAAATTGCTCCACCACACTCTTATGAGTCTATTAGACAACCAAGGTGTGGTACTGAAAAGAAAGAGGTCCCATCTGCGGACCTACCTTCTTATGAGTCAAAGAGTGATGCAAGTGTGGACACCATCATAGGGAAGATCCAGGTAGACCCTACCCTTCTTACATCACAGGTAGACCATCATAGTGAAGACCAACCTCTTACCACCAAAGCCAAAAGAAATCATGCTAAGGCAACAAGAAAAACTGCCAAGAAATTGGCTGAATCAAACCTAAATATTGACCTAAAGCAAAAGGGTGTGTTTATCTCAGCTGGATTCCAGGTGGTGGGAACTTCTGAACCTAGAAAAGTGTGTAGTACTGGCACACCCAGCCAACAAAAGGATCAGAAAGGAAAGGAAAAAATTGTTGTTGAAGACAAGAAGACTAAGAAACAATAGCCTTCAATTCCCAAAAGATTAACATTGCATGCATAATGTATGGTCTGCAAAATCACATGGCCAAAGATTGTTATTACAATCCTGCTAGCACACATTATGCAAATAATATTAAGAAAGAAGGAGTCAAGGAAGGTTTCTCATTTGGAACCTATCAAATGGTCCAAGTGATGAAAAAAGGAAAGCTTGTTTCCGAAGCAAGGTTGCTTTCGGAAGAAAATCCTTTTTCCGAAGGGAAAATGGATTCGGAAGCTAAAGCTATGAAGAAGACTGCTTCGGAAGAGAAGGTGGTGAAGGTTTTTCCCGAGAAGAAAGAAGCTCCAGAAGAATACCATGCTACTCAAGTTTCAACAAGCTCATCATTTATGATCAACCATGGGATGGAATAGAAGATCAAAAAAGATGTTGCAGTCCAAGCCTCTTATTCACAAACACTTATTAAACCCCCATGCATTAACTTTGGTTCAATAAAATCCTCATTAGAAGAGCCCAAGACCAACAAGGCTTGGGTTTCCAATAAAAACTAACTTTTTCACCTTATGTACAAGGACACCCATATGACAAGAAAAATAGATCTTTGATCTGGCTACCATCAGTTAAAGGTGCCAATTCGTTCTTGAAGATAGATCTTTGATCTGGCTATCATCAGTTAAAGGCTTGGGTAAAGAACCGATACCTGTTACCGAGAATTGATGGTTTGTTTTATTAGCTTCAAGGTGCCAGTTGGTTCTTGAAGATAGATCTTTGATCTGGCTACCATCAGTTAAAGGTGAAAGAGCAGGATATCCCTAAAATAGCTTTTCTCATGCGCTATGGACACTACGAGTTTCTTGTTATGTCTTTTGGTTTGATTAACGCGCCAGCTACTTTTATGGTCTTGATGAACCGAGTGTGTCGGTCGATGTTGGATATATCAGTGATAGTGTTTATTGATGATATCCTAATTTATTCAAAGAGCGAGAATGAGCATGTCGGTCAAATTCGAGAGGTGTTGGAGACGTTGAGAAGGGAGAAGTTGTATGCTAAATTCTCCAAGAGCATGTTCTGGTTGGGTGAGGTTCAGTTCTTGGGTCACGTGGTGAATCCTGAAGGGATTATGGGGGACCCGGTAAAGGTGGAGGCACTGATGCAATGGAAGTCTCCAAAGACGCCATCCGAAATTCGTAGTTTCTTGGGTTTGGCAGGCTACTATAGAAGGTTTATTCAAAAATTCTCTAAGATCGCCTCTCCACTAAACATGTTGACCCGTAAGGATGTAAAGTTTGTATGGGGTCAAGCTCAAGAGAAGGCGTTTGAGGAGTTAAAGGCGAGATTGACTCAAGCTCCTATTTTGTCGTTACTCGACGGAAGTGAAGATTTGGTGGTTTACTCAGATGCTTCCTACTCGGGGTTGGGATGTGTGTTGATGCAGAGATGAAAAGTTATATCCTACGCATCCCAACATTAAAAGTTCATGAAGTTAATTATCCTACTCATGACTTGGAGGTAGCAGCCATGGTCTTCGCGTTAAAGATTTGGAGGCACTACCTGTATGGAACAAAGTGCCCCATATTCACCGACCAGAAGGGCTTGAAGTATTTCTTTGAGTAGAAAGAATTGAACATGAAGCACAGAAGATGGTTGGAGCTCATAAAGGACTATGATTGTAAGATCATTACCATCCGGGCAAAGCCAACATGGTGGCAGATGCCCTTAGTCGAAAAGAGAGACCCGAGCCGATTCGGGTAAAAGCTTACCAGTTGATGATGACCTCTGATGTGATGAAGCAGGTCAAGGAGTTTCAAGATGAGGCGTTGAAAGAAGATCATCTTAACTCTGAAAGGATGAGAGGTCTGGCTGCGGAATTGGGTGAAAACACACTCGGTGTTAGGACCCGATTCGGGGGATTTGGATTCCTCGTTTTGGGGGTCTACGTGGAAGGATTATGGATGAAGCTTATAAAACCCGATAGTCCATTCATCCTGGTGCTACGAAGATGTATCAAGATATGAAAAAAGATTATTGGTGGCCGGGTATGAAGCATGACGTTGTGGAGTACGTGAGTAAGTTCCTTACTTGCTTACAGGTGAAAGTAGAGCATCAGAAGCCGTATGGAAAGATCCAACCGTTGGATATACCGGAGTGGAAGTGGGAACACATCACCATCTATTTTATTACGAAGCTACCGCATACTATGAAAGGGTATGATGCCATATGGTGATAGTTGATCGTTTAACGAAAAGTGCTCACTTTCTACAGATCCGTGAGACGTATTCTTCTGAAAGATTAACGGATCTGTTCATCAAGGAGATTGTAAGTCACCATGGTGTAAAGGTGTCTATCGTGTCGGATCGTGACACTCGGTTTACATCCAAGTTTTGGAAGAGATTTCACGATGCTACGGGGACGAGGTTACATATTCGCACGACTTATCATCCTCAGACGAATGTTCAGTCGGAAAGGACCATTCAGATGGTGGAAGATATGCTCCGGGCATGCATCATTGATTTTGGAGAATGTTGGGATGACCACTTACCATTAGCTTAGTTCTCATATAACAACAGTTATCATGCCAGTATTGGTATGCCTCCTTATTAGATGCTATACGGTAGGAGATATAGGACACCCATTTGTTGTGGTGATATCGGCCATAAAGAGTTAGGGAGCGTCAAGGTGGTCGAGGCTATGGCTGAGAAGCTGGAAAGGATCAAGGCCTTCATGAAGGCAACTAAAGATAGGCAAAAGTCGTACGCTGATAAACGACGTAGAATAGATGAGACAGCATAGGACCTTTTTGAATCATTGAAAGGGTGATAGAGTTATGTTCAAAGTCTCACCTTGAAAGGGTATCATTCGGTTCCAAAAGCGAGGCAAGTTGAGCCCAAGGTACATAGGACCTTTTCGAATCATTGCTCGAGTAGGAGATGTGGCCTATAGACTTAATTTACCGGATGATTTAAGTGGAATTCATCCGACATTCCATGTATCTCATCTGAGAAAATGTTTAGCAGACGAGGATATGGTTATACCACTAGAAGATATCAAGGTAGATAAACGACTCAATTATGTGGAGCAACCAGTGGTGATCATTGACCGTAAAGAGAAGAGGTTGAGGAATAAAGTGGTTACACTTGTGCACGTATAGTGGAAGCATAGAAAGGGATCTGAGTCTATGTGGGAGACTGAAGAATAGATGAGACAACATTACCCATATTTGTTCAATGGATGTCAGGTTTCAGGGACGAATCCTATATAAGAGGGGTGGACTTGTAACACCAGGTTATTATCATCATTTTAAAAGCCAAAGAAATAAGAAAAAGAAAGAAAAAGAGGAAAAAAGGCATTTTACCCAACTTAAGGGGTAAAATGTGCCAAAAAGGACAAAACTTTAGGAAGGTGGGTGTAAAGGGCATGGCCGCCCACTCCCCTCTCCCATACGCCCATTTCAGTTGGCCAGAGGGAGAGAAAAAGAGAAAACAAGGAAGAAGCTTTCGGGTTTCTTGAAGATCAAGTGCAGGAGTCGATCCAAGTGGGTTTCTAGGTGTGAACTCGAAGCAAGAGGGTTTGTGGGAAGCTTTACCCGAAGAGGCTACTAAGGTGAGTTCTAGGACCCATATTTTACTTGTTTTAAATAGATTTTGGGGCTGGAAATGCATATGAAACTGCTTTTGTTGTGTTGGGTGTGTACCCGTATGTATGTGTTTGTGTGTTTGTGTGTGACTCGAGTGGGATTCAGATTTGGGCATGTTATGTTTGAGGATGATGCAAATGAATTTCTAAGGCTTAGGATGGTTAGTATAAGCTTAGAATAAGTTAGAGATGGTTTGGGGACTGCAGTTTGTTGTTCTAGTGCGAATGAGATTGCTTCTGCGCTCAGTTAGGGCTCATGCGACTGGGAATTTCCTCATGCAATTGGAGGTCATGCGACCGAAGGTCATACGACTGAGGCCATATGGCCAAAAGTCATCCGATTAAAGGTCATGTGCCTGAAAGTCATGCGACTGAAGGTCATGCGCCTGAAAGTAATGCGACTGAAGGTCATGCGCCTCAT
The DNA here is from genome assembly GCA_018326385.1 of Flaveria bidentis. Classification (NCBI taxonomy): domain Eukaryota; kingdom Viridiplantae; phylum Streptophyta; class Magnoliopsida; order Asterales; family Asteraceae; genus Flaveria; species Flaveria bidentis. The sequence goes on along the minus strand of BJCM01219659.1, from coordinate 4,892 downwards.
GCGACTGAAGATCCCGTGCCTGAAAGTCATGCGACTGAAGGTCATGAACTTGAAAGTCATGCGACTGAAGATCATGCGCCTGAAAGTCATGTGACTGAAAGTCATGTGCCTGAAAGTCATGCGCCTGAAAGTCATGCGACTGAAGTTCATGCACCTGAAAGTCATGCGACTGAAGATCATATGCTTGAAAGTCATGCGACTGAAGGTCATGCGCCTGAAAGTCATGCGACTAAAGATCATGCACCTGAAAGTCATGTGACTGAAGGTCATGCGCCTGAAAGTCATGCGACTAAAGATCATGCACCTGAAAGTCATGTGACTGAAGGTCATGCACCTAAAAGTCATGCGATTGAAGGTCATGCGCCTGAAAGTTATGCGACTGGAGGTCATGCGACTGAATACGCCCTATATTGTTCATGCGTCTGGAAGCTCTCCATACGCCTAAGTGTTCCTCATACACCCAAATAGGGCTCATGCGCCCGAAAGGACTTAGAATGTTTTTTTTCTGATATTTGGGGAAAAAGTGTAATGTAGGCTTTTACTTGGGAGGTTACCGGGGGATATGTAATTTGACTTTTGGAAGTCATTGATGATGTGATTGGCGATGGATGTTATGATTTGATGATGTATGATTGATGCTTATGCATGATGGTATGTATGATGTATGTTATGTATGTATGATGGTGCCTTGTATGGTGATGCTTGTATGTTCATGATGATGTTCCTTGTTATGTATGATTATTTTCCCATGGCTTTACGTTGAATGTTAATGAAAGAAATGAAAAGTAGTATATAACGTAAAGTGGAAGATAATGAAAAGAGGAACATAATGAAATAATGCATGCAAATGAATGAATGTATGTAAGAAAGGCTTGCAAGCAAATGTATGGAGGTTCACACCCAATGAAGGGTGTTAGCTCAACTGTGTGCGGGTTAGCTACCCCAGAAGGATGCACACTGGGGTCTAATCCGTGTGATTGACCATATGTATTGGATCCTTGCCGCTTGCCCCAGGTATTAATGTCAGCTTCGTGCATAATGTTCGAGGTCTATCAAAGACCTAAGGCCTAGTAACCAGCTTCACGCACAATGTTCGGGGTATAGCATATGACATTGATCCAAAATGAAAGAGAAAATATAAGTGGTGAATGTACTTCCCTAGGTACTGGAGTCAGCTTCGTGCAGAATGTTCGAGGTCTATGAAAAACCTCAGGCCAAGTAACTAGCTTCGTGCACAATGTTCAGGGTATTGTACATGTCATCGAAAGTAATGAATGTACGGATGAAAGTTCGAAGTTGTGTATGAATATGAACGAAAGTTAACAAACGAATGATGAAGATAATAATGATATTATCTATATGTACGTATGATGTGTGATCATGTACAAAAGTAAAAAAGGTTTTAAACGAAAGTAACATATGTTTTATTTTAAAGCTAGAACTTACTCAGCAACGCTGACTTTTATGTGTTTCCAGTTGGCAGGTAATGGTTGCTGAGAATGGCATGAGGTGGCTACTTGGCTCTTTTTGGTTGCATTCTTTTGTTTAATGCTTTTGCATTGTAATGCGAACAAACGATGTTTTGTAACGAATGTTGTATTAACTTGTAAAAGCATTTATATTAAAATGAAAGGTTATTTTACTGTTTCTGCTGCAGTGTTTTTTTAAATTTAATGTAAATATACGTTTTATGTGCGATGATCAACCAACTGTAAGCGTCCCGGGAACGGGGGCTTACATGTACAAGTTCAATTTCTCACACAACTAGAAGTTTCTACTTCACATTGTTCTCCATTGTTTGTCTAACAAGTCTGGGGGATGGGAACAAATCCCATATGAACTTGGCTGCCTAGTTCATGGATTGGGAAAGAAGCTGTGGGTTCAAGTTGAGGTTGTTGTTTGGAAACAGGTTTGGGTACCACCCTATGTACACTAGGTGTTTAGAACACCTCTTTTCTTCTTCCTGAGCGAATATCAGCTTTGATATCATGAACATGTCATTTCAAGGTCTTCTTAGTCATTGGACCAACTTGCCTGCCTGAGAAGCTATTGGCCTTAATTTATGCCTTCATCCAGGCTTTGTCTCCCACCTTTTTAGTAGCCACAATCTTGGCTTCCTCTTCCTTCTATTGATTCTCCTTTACTTTCTCCATTGCAGCCTTCTTCCTCTCCTTATTGATTTGATCTTGCTCATTTTGAAAAAACCACAAGATCGTATCATTTTCATGAGGAGTAACTTCCTCCTAAGAGTAGCCCCTTGAGCACATGAATGCTATCCCGTCACTCCTCAATTGTTGCTCAGCTTCTTCCTTCTTTCTCCTCCACTCATCCTCTTCGACCAACCTAGTTGCTTCCTCCTTCTCCATTTGCAGCAAGGTTACCTTTTTTAATTGTACTAGCTCAGCAAATGCGAGTAGAAGCATATCCTCATTAGTTACTCCCAAATTCACAAGTCTGTCAATCACTTCAACTATCCTCTTGTTGGTGATAGCCTCTTGATTTGTGGTTGTTGCTTTGCTACTTGCAGCCATTAGCTTTCCAGTATTGAGTCTACCTTTTCTTTTTAGTTGATCCAACTTTTCCACCTCTAGAAGCTCTTTCGTAGTCATCTTCCTTTTTGCTTTGGGGTCTTTAAAAGACTTAGCTTTTGGAGATTCTGGCATTGAGGGTCCAGGTTGGTGAGAGAGAGGTTAAGCTTATGGTGTTGATGGTGATTGAAATAGAGGGGTTTTGAGAAAGTCCTTACTGTTTATCTCACAGGCTAACTCAAGTATGGACTCTGTGATAATCAGATCATCTAATAAGGATCCTAATCCAATAATACATTCCGCAACTTAGATCTCTACTTCGTAAGAGAATGGAGCTGCACAACATGTCCTAACTAAGTTAGTTGTTGATCCATCAGTCATCATTTCCCCCTCCAAAGTCAATCTCAAGTTCAACAAGGGCCTTAGGCTGACCAAGTTCCTCCTCAATGGTAGGTGGTGCATTCTACCTTTATAACTCTTCACCTCTAAAATAAGCTAAAGAAACATCAGCTAAGGGTTGTTCAAGTGAAGAACTTGTTAGGAAATTGGTTAAGAATTCTATTGAGATCAATAAGCATTCTTTGGTCCACTTGAAATATGATTGAAGGTGGCTAAGGGAAGAAGGATGAAGATTGGTGTTGATTAGGGTAAAATGAAGATAGGGTAGAAATGGAAAAGGTGTTCCTTATGAACTTGACTCTGTACATTCTCCCCTTTTTTGGTAGCAACATATTGTGAAGTAGATGAGCTAGAGGAAGAACTTAAAGACACTTGAACAAGTACATGCCTAACAGACTTCTCAATCTGTGGCTCAACTAGTTTGGCCTTGAGATTTTCAATCTCAAGTTACTGAGTGGCAGACCTATCCTCTAAATTCACAACCTTTTATTCAAGGTTTGAGACTTTAGAAAGTAGATCTTTGATGGTGAGTTGTAGACTTCCCTTATCTTCTTTTGAAGAATCACGGGGAGATGAGAAAACATACCTAGTATGTTCATCTTCATCACCAGATATGGTTTCTTGGCACCCTAGTTTAATGGTGTCTCTTTTAGAGGCATAAATAGGTAAGGTTGTCATAGACTCGGTTTCAGAGATGTTACCACTCTCCTAAGAGCCCAAGTAGACACTTTCAGTAGTGGCAGATAAGTCTACATGAGTCCCTTCCACATCTGTGGGAATCACCTTAATTTGGCTTTGTTGATGGGGGCTAGAAATCAGAGGTTCCATAAGGCTTAGTGGAGGATTGATTTATGTCACTAAACACTTTGTTTTTATCTCAAACTCACTTGAACTACACTCTAATAAAGGCAAAGTCTTTAAGAGTTTATAACAATATAATAAGTAATAAACAAACACAAGAAGTAATTTCAAGGTACTTGCATATATTGCTTCTCAACTCAAATGTTACAAGACTCTTACAAGCATATGTTATGAGATACAATGAGAAATTATATATAATACTACCTATAGTCGGATATACTTTGATATCAGCTGGATCCTATAACTAAAGCAAATACTACAAAGCTATAGTTTAAGGTATCTCAAATAAAGTCTTATCTGAGATATGGTTGTCAGGACATGTCCCTAACTTACCTTTTGTCACCAACTAAAGTTGTTAACTTGTACTATCATATAAGGTGAATAGTGGAATAAAGTATGGTCAACTACATGGCTATTTGAGAAAGTGCCATGCAGTATCAGAGGTCTGCAGCGGAGTGTCAGAGACCATACTTGTGTCCATTGGTTCATAACAGTGTCTTCTGAAGGTTAAATGGCTTCGGAAAAACAAGTACTTCTGAAACCACTTATACTTCGGAAGAGGCTACTTCTTTCGAGACTTGGGGACTTCTTCTTTCTTCATACTTCGGAAGCAGTCATCTGATTTCTTCTTCTTAGACTTGATCTTCGGAAGTAACTTCTTTGACTTCGAAAGTAGAGTTTGTCTTCGGAATTTGATCTTTCATTCTGTCTTCGGAAGAACTCTACTTCCTTCGGAAGCTCCACACTTGGCTTTGGAAGCCTTTGTAAGTAGCACCAAAATTTGACTAAGTGATTTGGTTTTGGTTGCACTAGCCTTCTTCTTGATCCAACAAACTCCCCCTAGGCTGATGCTACCAAAACCTCACTTGTTTCTGCTCCTCAAAACTTTCAGCACCAAGGTGAGTAGATACTTGTCAATTTCCTTTTTTTCCCTGATGTGGTGCTAAGAAGTTTGTACAAATCATTAGTTGACAAGAACTCCAGTCTGTCACCCTGAATGATATGTACCCTTTGTTATGGCCCTCTAAAAAGAGATAGTTGATGGGAGCTATAATCATATTCCCATCTAACTATAGGTTCCAATTCAGGACCCTCCACCATCTG